>VYZQ01047389.1:60952-91345 GCA_013400655.1 Mystacornis crossleyi | reverse complement strand
AAGACATATTCAATCATAGTTTTCTATTAAAACTCTATAAGGTTATGCAATTGTCAATGAAAATCATTTGACCTACATACATTTTATTAATGGTGATGAACCAAAATGAAGGAAAGAAAACCTTATTATTACTATTTCACAAGATTAGTATAAAACACTGTATCTATTTCTCTGTAACTTCATATCAAATATTATTATTTTCCAGGATGTACTAAACACTCTTCAAAAACATCCTGCATTTCAGATGTTAATATATAAACTCTCCAAGACTAAAATCTCATTTGTCTTTCTCACTTAACCAGTCTCATAACAGGTAAGTGAACACAACAGATAAAGCATAATCTGAAATGGTTAATGTCAAAGCTTGTAACATGAATATGTATTAATGTGCTTGCTCATCACTCCTCTCTCACAAAGCACGTAATTGTTTATCATTTGGGCTTAAATATTCCATGCTCAGTGCATGCCTGAGTTTGGATTTTTTTTTAAGAGTGTGTGCGTATGTGTGTGTGTGTGTGTGTGTAAAGCTCTGCCAATTCTAGCTATTTACCAAGAATTATGGTAACAATTCTCTATGCCTCACATGGNNATGAGAGGAACACATATCAAGGAGGGATCCTGTGCTGTTTCAAGAGAAAAAAAAAATCCATCCAAGTTTGGCCAAGTTAAAAGCTTTTGATAGAAGCTCATAAATGCCATTTGGACCCTCCAGCATCTTAGCATCTGACAGTGGTATAGGTTTACACTTGCTGATTTTGCCCAGCTTCCTTAGAGTTCCTAGCACTTATATGCTCTATTGACAGCTCTTCAAACTAGAAAGTGGCAAAGATGGACATTCCCAGTGGAACTAGTTTTGGATCAGGGCAGGCACTGAGTGCAGGAGCAGCCTGCCAATTTTTCCTAAATTCTTGAATGTTATTTTCTATGATAGTTGGACTTGATGATCTTAAAGGTTCTTTCCAACTTTAACAATTCTATAACATTTTGTGACATTCAGGAAGAGGGCAAAAAAATTTTTGGTTTTAAGACAGAAGGTCAGAAAGTATTTTGCAGAGGAATCAAATGAAATGAAAGTCAAGGTAATTGACTTAGATTTGTGAACAACCCTTGTACTAGCTAGGTCACATGCAAAAGTGTGCAGAAAATGAGTCTGCAAGCCTTCCTGCTGCTATTTTTTTTTCAAGCTTATTTCCCTAGTGTCAATGACTTAAAAATATATGAGTGACCTTTATACTCATCAAGATGTATGCAAAATGATATCTACCTTTCAACCCCAGCATCTTTCTACTTCTGCAGTCCAACAGAGAGAACAGCACAATGGGTTGTACAGATTCTTATCTTCTAAATCTTACCCTAATATCAACAATATGCAAATGAGTGCCTACTTCCATAGTTAAACATACTAAATCAATCTATGCTATCCTCAGTCAGTATTTGAGCTGTGGGCTTCATGGCATCTTGTAGCTTCTTGTCCTCACCTAGCACCTCTATTACAGTCCCTTCTCTGATCTTTGGCCTTCCACAACTCACCAAAATCATCGCATGGCTATCAAGTCCATACTGTTTTAAAATGGCAGCTAAAGAAATAAAGCTGGCTCTTCATTTACTGTTCTCCTGCCCCCTGTCAAATCCCATTAAACAGGGGGAAACTGCAGAATTTACTTCATCACCAGGTCCCAGTTTTAAATCGAGAATTGAGGAGAGGAGTGGTGGGATTCCTTTGGTATATGCCTATTATTGGCACAGCTAGTGGTGGATTTGGTGGGGCATGTTACTCACTCTGGCCCTGACTTCCTCATGACCCCCAAAGTGCACATAGCAGTAATCCTGCCTTTCGGGCAGCAGGCAAAAGCCCAGACTGCATCTCACCTAGGTAGGAGGAAAGGCAAAGCTGCCTGAACAGCACTGCTTTTTTTGCCACGGTGTTGGATTTTTTCCCTGGCTGTATTGAACCTTGTTTTGTTTTAGCCATTGTTCAGGTCTTGGCTGTACAGGACTTATGTTCTAGATCTCTATTTTTTCCTGTAATTTATTTGCCTTATCAGTAAAGATGGTTCCCTGTGGAACAGCTATATTTAGTTGATTTTCGATTCAGTTTTAGCCTTATAGTGACAGGTGTGCCCTCAAAAGCAGCTTGTAAACAGTTCCATGGAAAGGCATAAAGCACTCCAAGAGCTCACCAGAACAGGAAATGGGGCCACAAGTGTAGGACAGATAAGATCCCTAAGGAGGTAAAGATAAGATTTAACTATAGAGGCCAACCATTTCAAATAAATGAGATTATGATAATAGGTAACATGAAAGTTGGCAAGGGGTTTTGGGGAACCACACTAGATGAGCTTTGGGTGATGTATATTAAAGAAGAAAGCTGTAGTGCAGACAGACTATGAGAAAGCCAGGTCCGTTGCTTCATACAGAAGAAAAGTGGGATTTCCACTTTGTTAAACAGTAGTGGAACGGTTAGGAGGGGAGAACAGCTCTATAGTGAGCTGTTGCAAAAAGTCGGTTTAAAATTACTTTGTTAGCAGCATAGAACAATCCTGTTGGAAGGACAGAAGCCATATGCTTACCCTCAGAGCCACACCCTTAGCTACTCCTACTCCACTTTCCCATGTTTCTTGTGGCACACCATGCTTGTTGGGAGAAGCCCCTGCAGCTTGTCTCAAACCTCAGCAGGATCAGGCTGGGCAACACCGACCATATCCATGGGCAACTTCTCTAGCACGCACTATAGGAACTCTCTTCCCTGCTCATACAGTGGCTCTCATAAAACTTCAGTGAAATTCACTATATTTAAAAGCTCTCCTGCCAAATTTGGTTGGAAGTGTCCAACATCTTAAAAGCTGTGAAAAATGAGGGAATATAATTCTAAAAACACTGGTTATTTTAGGTCCTTGTCTTTGCATTCTAAAGAAGCTTGCAAAGTCTGTAGCAAATTACATACCTTCTACACACCTCATAAACACCAACAGTATTTGGCTGATGGTTCTTTCCTCCCAGTCTCTTTGATTTCCCATACAAAGACTTGAAAGCATGCCTCATGAGAGGAAATCTAAAAATATTTGCTACCTTCTCTGCAAAAGCTATTTTACCTGGATTAATTTTACACTTCTGATAACACTCTGCTAAGATTTCTCTGAACTATCACAATTAAGAAACTTTCCATCAATAACAGGGTATTGTTCAAACATTTTCTGTCTTAATTCCCACAAATTTCTCAGAAGAAAAACCCAACCCCCCAAAAGAGTAATCCTTCAATCCCTTATGAGGTTGGAATATGTAGCTAGACAGATGGAAAGAGGGTATGTTAGAGCTGTACTTGCACTGAAGGCACAGGTATATTTTTAAAGCAACCTGCATCATCAAAATCTTTGTTTGTATCAAGTAATTTGGTGATCTAAGTAGCCCTAGTTTTATATATTGTGACTTACACAGAGCTCATCCTGGTTTTCAGCAAGGAATGGCATCAAGCAGAGAGGAAGACTTTTCTAGAACTGTTGTGTGGCCACCCAGTCTTGGCCTTTTGTACTGGTCACTGGCCAATCTATCTGCATTTTGGCAGGGCTCTTGGGCATCTTGGCCTATTAGAAAAAGCCACTTGAGGCTGATGTGAATTGATTCATGAAGATTTGCAGCACTCACACTTCATCTGTCAGCATGGGCTCAGGCAAAGTTTGGGGATTTCACCAAAGAAGGGGAGGAAGCCTAACTGCACCCAGAGTGAAGGCAGAGAAGACTTGTTTCAGCAGCAAACATGCAAGAGCAGAAGTTGCTTCCTGAGTGGCTGCCCTTGTACTTCACTGCTGAAGAAGAACAACTTTTCAGCTGAAAGGCAGAGGCTGCAGCATGTGCTGCTTGTCATGGAGAGTCTGGTGTGCTCCAGCCCAGCTCACCGGCAGCTGGCACACATGGCAGCCACAGGGCAGCGATTCACAGCTCAGGGTGGGTTCTGCTGCTCAGGAGTGACCCTCAAGCCTTGGTTCCTGCTCTCAGTGCAGTGCCCTGTGTGCCAGGCATCCATGCACAGTCAGGCTTCCACTCTGCTCACTGTAGCCAGCACTGTGCAGTCCAGAGCCTGGTCGAGGTGTTTTGAGGAGCTTCTCTCTCCTCACCGTGCAGGCACATCTGTGTGCTCAGTGCTGGAAAGTTCATGTCTGGCCCAGGTATGCAAATAGGTACTGTCCTATGTAATCCAAAACTTTGGTCATAGTTCTGTACATGGTTTATTCTGGCTTACATACTTAAAAATATACAACATATTTAGATGGTGCAAAGCTAAGAAAGAAAATTAAATCTTATCTTTCTCTATTGTTTTTCAGTGAATTTGTTCCATTTTGCAGAATGAAAAAAACCCAGGCACTGGAGTGCTTTAGCCCTGCACAGTGCTGTTGCTCATCAAATGTTCCCAGCACTGTAGGTACCCTGTGGCTTTCTATACCCACTAAAGGGACAGTCACTTTCAGTGTGGATGGCCATAGGCTGTACAGCCCCTGTTCACTCAACACTTAGTGGAGGCAATTTAATTCATCTGTACAATACCTGGCACCAGCTTCAAAGACAACTTTTCACCTGAGGTGCGTCTATCAAACATTCTCAGATTGAGCAAAATAGCTTAATGGAAAAAAATCCAGGCAGTTCTCAGGAAGACGTTTTAAAGCACACATGTAAGGACTGTAGACAACTTGTACAAGATCTTTTGTTTTACTTATCAAATGGTTTACCTGTGCTTGAGAATACCCAGAACATGGATAAAAGTCTTGCAAATGCTAAGTTTAGTCTCTTCTTACAGAAACATTTTGTCATATAGTTATTGTTTATAAATATTCTGTTCTTCTTTCTTTCAAATTCCTCATTTCCAATGAAAGTTTTTCTCAAACAAATGTAAGCCACATCTGAGAGGCTGTTTTGTTTTGCCATACATAAGACCTTGAGATTAATTGTTTAATGCTTGGTATGGGGCAAAAGTAAACCACAGAAACCTGGCAACAATATTTGAGTCACTAATACACTTTTTCAAGCTATGTATAAATGCCAAGTAGTCCCCAAATTAGCACAGATTAAAAAGAAATCATAGATCACAGCTAACATTTAGTGAAGCACACTGTCATTTCTGTTGCATAATGGACCAAAACTAGAGCAGCATCAGCTGAACTGTGCTGAAGCTCAGTGTGAATAAGCAATGTTCATCAGTGGAAACATCCAAGGAACACAGAACACAGCAGTTCCAAAGAGTTTGAGAGATTAAAGTTATAGCATGGTGTGGCTCTGATCCCACATGTGATAAAACACACTAGCTACATCACACACATGGAATTTTATGGTTAGCTGAAAGGGAAAGTGAGTAAAGAAAGTTTGCAGGGTTAAACTTCTATCTTGATAAAGAGAAAGGAGCTTTATACAGAAGTAGGAGCTTTATACAAGAAGTGCCCAAGTAAAGGAGGGAAGGAATCTGTAGAATTTTTTCAGAAAATAAATGTTTGTCTTGAGTATGACAGAAGTCTTATAGAAAATACAATTAGTTTTCCTCAGTTTTCCTAGGCCTTTCAATGCAATCACCCAGTTGCATTTGAAGTCAGTTCTAAGAGCATAAGCAAACCCTGTCCCCTAAACAAGATTGACACCTAAGCTGTACTTTATTTCTGGCTTACTGAGAGTTTAATGGGCACAGCCAGAATTCATACTTTAGATTTGATTATTTTTAGTCCTTGTGGCACCATTTCCCCCTCTCCTGTTACCCAGGAGACAGCTATCTATTGTTTTCTTTAGAAGAAAACCCAAAGCTATACGAAGCTATGCCTCCTGGTGCTGTGTATTCCACACCTGATAACATCCATTTTTGGCTTGTTCTTCAAACATGCCACTCCTGTGCAAAATAGGTTTGCCTCCCTCCGTAACCCCCAATATTTCCTGCCTTCTTTCCTCAGCTTTTGAGTCTAGGAACATATGTAATCCCAGTCATCCACTGATATCTTACAGATTTTCCTTTGTCTTGCAGAGGCTCAGTGAGCAGCAGCATCAACACTAGACATTGCTCTGTTCGGGCAGCCTGTCCTGATTTCATGCACCTTCCTAATGGTGCTTTTCCTTCTGCCATCCAGGAAATTCTCGTAGCTAAAAACCACTGCTGTGTTTAATCTCATTTTCCTAAACAGGATACAGAAGTCCAACAGAGGAGGCACTGAGCCTTCTCTGGTAACCATGCTGCCACTTCCTGATCTCCCAGGCTCTTACGTGCTGTGAGTGTGGCCAGTTGCATAGCCAGACAAGAACATAATTACAGAAGTATCCCCATCATCTTCTAGAATCATTTAGGTTGGAAAAGACATTTAAGATTGAATTCAACTACAAACCTGGTGCTGCCAAGTCCACCAGAAGTGATGGGATGAGCAAATATCCTTTTCCAGGTGCTCTCTAGGGTGCAGCTGGTGGTGATGATAGTGAAGATAAGGGTTACAATTTTTGCTGTGCTTCTCTTCTAGTAAAACAGACATTTCATCATGGACCTCCCCAAGCTCCCCGATGTACTGTTCCCACCTGCTATGCCACTAGAACCGACCGGAGCGTGGTTGGACAACAACTGGACGTGTTCAAACTGACTGCTAAGCTTCCTGTATGATTATTACTGAGTGACCTTCCACCATCACAGAAACTTATCCCCTCCCCCGAAGGTCTTACAGACAAGGAGTGCAAAGCACCCAACTCTCAGGTTTCCCGCTGTCCTTCCTGCCTTAGAGTGTAGGCTGGTTCAAACTGATGATTTACAGATCCATCTATTTTCAGCACGACTTCTTGGCCTTTTAGGTCATGGCACTAGTTTTGCTTGCAGGGATCTTGCTTGTGGGAAGATACATTCCTGATGTCTGCTCTCAGCAGTCTTTCAGCGGCTGCCTCACCATGCACTGCTTTGTTCCAGAGTGGGCTTATCTCTGTGCTCAGCAACACACTGCACTTATCTGAGACAGACATTATCTTCTCATTTAAGTGCAGCCCATTCACATTACAGAATGCATGTTCTCTATAGCACATATCCTATATGTGGGAGGTCTCCTGTAGTCTTTCTGAGCTTGTTTGCTCTGTCTGAGGAGTTGCTAATTCTGTTTGATCTGGAGAACAGTCACAGCAACAAGATACACACAGTGCCCCCAGCACCAAGTCAAGGCAGAGGACACCCAACAGAAGCTTTTGAAGGAAGTGAAAGATTTTGGCAGACTTCCGCTGTCCAGTCCTATGACAAGAACTGCTCCACATAGTGATCTGACTTTAAGCACAAAAAGCCTTTTAAAGAGGCTTTGTTGAAGTATAAAATCCTCAGAACATCTTGGTAGAGATCCTTAGATAGTGATCTTCGTTATGATCGGCAACCAAGCAATTCCCTGAACACCACTGAGTCTTAAATGCAAATAGTACAGAAAATAAGCTGACAAGAGGTTATTTAGAGAGATCTATGTGTTTCTCAACACTAGAACCAGCACAGCTGTCAGGCAAAAATGATATGAATAAGAAACCAGTAATCCTAAAATAGGCAGTGTCTAGGCAGACATTAGACAACTGGATGAGTACGAAATATTCCTGACACATAGCTACCTTGGGAACTGACCAGCAGACTTGCCTGGTTAATGAAGACCTATACAAACACCCATACAAAACTCCTATACACAAACTGCTGCTCTCTGCCTATACTGTATATTTTTAAGATGTTGTTTGTATAAAGTTCTGGTATTCTTTAATCACACTATGAGCAATGCTATCAGCATTACATACAATAGTTCATGTATTGCAAGTTTTTAATAAAAAATGACTAACTTTTCTTGATGCTCAGTTCTACATGAGAAATCTGGCCTTGATCTTCTGTTTACAGAACAAACCCATTACATTAAATTTGCCAAAAAAGAACGGTGCAGATCCCATAGGAGTCATTGGCCTGAACTAGCCAAGCATTTAGTCTTCTACTGGAATCCTGAAAGGAAGATTATGGTCCTAGCACACACCTATTAAAAGGATAATTATGCTGAAGAAATTAAACAGCCTACACATGATGCCTCAAGCTGTTGTACGGTTTTCTTGCAGAATGCTTTAAAAGGCCATTGGCTGCGTCCACTTTTTTTCCAGATGCAGGGAAATACCTTCCTTTGAGACTGTGCCAATCTAAACTGCAGAGTTAGTCATAGACCATAATGGCTTAAAATTTAGAACAACTTCAAGATGAGAGCACCGAGCTCATGTTCAGGCTGGATCTGTGACCCTGCTTGTTTCAAGTCCAAGGACAACCTACAGCCAGACTCAGTTCTTATATAATGTTGTAAAACATTTCTAAGATCCTCCCTCTTAATATTTTAGCAAGAAGTGCTTCTTATCCCAGACTTATGGGGCATAACTGGGCAGCACAGGAGAACTGTGCCAACTGACAGTGCTTAATGAGAACAGAGCTCTAGCTTTCCATCAAGAAAAAGCTTTTAAATAACAAGTCCCCTTCTGCTGCAGCTGGCAAGCTGAACCTGAAACTTATGTCCCCAGCTCTCCCTCTGCAGCAGTCTGCATGTAACACTACAGAGAAAATAAAAATTAGAGCAACTTCAAAGGGGTTTGGTTTTTTTTAAATTAAGACACCAACTATTGTAGCTGTTTTAATCATCAGGAACCAATACCAGCAAAGGTTTTATTCTTGCTGGAGATATCAAATAAGGAAACATAGCACTAAGACTTTCAAGGTGTCCCTTTTCCTATAAAGATTAGAGTCAAAATGTCATTTAAACCAAACAACGCCCCCACCCCCCCTTCTTCCCTCCCAACCTCCACACCACAAAACTCAAACCTTCTGAGACAGAAACAAAAGCCAGATGTCCCTGGAGCCTATCTGTTGTTTCTGGAGGTGGGGCAGCTGGACATTGCCTTAGTTCTGTTTCCAGTTAGCTGATATTTTTAGGCTATTCCCACTTCTTGCCTACAATTTGCTGAAAAGAATATGAAGCTGCAGTAATGTCTTATTATGTAAGTTTCCTAAAGCCCCTCAGACCCTGACAGAAAAAATGAATAGATTGAGTTCTGTTCTATACTGTCATTTTGAGTTACAAACTGTCTTTTATGATTTGTATAAATGAAATTATTAATAAATAGCAAAACCCCAAAATAAATTCTTCATATGTTCTGCTTATATCTGACAGTTTTCCACTTGACTCAAGGACCAGTCCTTAAGTAACACCTGCTTGTTCATAGGAATACGACTTCAAAACCCAGAGAGAGCAAGGGCCCAAACCCATCATTACAGCCAAGTGCAGTTTGTAATACTGTGGGTAGTTCTATTACACCACTGGTGAGGTTTGGCACAACTGAGCCATCCAAGGCAAAGGCAGACAACGAATCAAAGTAGATCCTCTGTAACGAGCTTAAAATTTTAAGAGCAAAAAGCAGGTCATTGGCCTTGAAGTGCAGCTCCTCCAGTCCCATAGCACACAGCCCATGCTCAGTCTCGGCACACTGCACACCTCTTGCTAAGCCATTGCTCAAAAAGCAGAGCAGTGCAAACACGCTTACCTGGCCGTCCGTGGGCTACAGAGGTCCTAGCACAGGCTGGATCCCCTTTATACAGCAGGCTTTCCACTGCTCCCTGTTCCCAATGTTCAAGTAAAGGAGAACTGTTTATGCTACTGCACTGATAAAAATCACCTCAGAGGGGCCCAGAGCTGCCCTCATAGCTCATAAATTATATAGTTTTACTCTGCTTGGCACAGGCTTGAACCCTGTTATAATTTAGGTTAAAAGACAACACAAAGTTTCTGCCTTTTCAGAGCCCTTCGGCAGTTTTGCTGCAAACCACAGGGTCTGGTCAGGCCTCTACAGGTGTTCTTAATTAGGAGAGAATCCACGTAAGGCACAAGCCTTAAAGATATATGGCTTTTAAGCACAAGCCTTCAAAACTCAGCTGTATCATACCGTCATCTTCACTGAGTTGTGCTTACAAAGAGCACAGATAAAATAGTGTTTAATCAGAACTGCTGCTTCCCTTTGCAAGCAAAAGATAATGAAATAGCTATCCTGCAGTATGAAAGCATTGAGTTATCTCATCCAATTGTGAGTGCGTGGTTGATTCACCTTCCTGTCTTTGACTTGCTTTAACACTTGGGTTTAAAAAGTACTTCTGTCCTTAGGGCTAACAGTTGTGTATAAAAACCAGCATGGAGACTTCTTGCAGAATGTGAATATTTTTGGGAACAAATCACCTAGTCTCTTATTCACATTTTCAGATGACTGAATGACTTTAAAAAGTAAAGACTTCAGAGAGACAGTGTGAAATCATGCATGGAAATAAATATGCAGCTGTGGCCTGGATGGTCATTAATGACGCACAGCCCGTGAGGATGTATGGGAGTAACATTCTTCATTTTGAAAGAGTCAGAGGAAAAAAAGGCACAAGCAATTATGCCACACAGTGCCATGGAATATACTAGACCCTTCCTTAATGGTGGATAAAATGAGCCAGGCTTACAAAAGCACTGTCACTGTCATACCCGAAAGGATTCTCCAGAACCAGAGCCCTGGCTTTCCAACCACCAAATTTCCAGAGCAATCTAGCAAGGAGTCTATCATATAAAAGAACTAGAAGGACTGGGACCATAGACATTTGTCTTTTCAAAGGTTATAAAGTGTTGTCAGTGGAGCGTTTTCCTGCTCCCTGACTTATGAACAGCAGAGCTGTTCTGTGGCTGGGTTGGTTGGACCTTAATTTTTGTTTCTGAGGGAGTGAGGATCATTTATGGCCTGTGGAAATTCCCTACCAGGTTCTCTGCAGTGAGACTGTGCTCCTGGGGGTTCCTGCTATTAACCACTCTGAAGATGTTGCACTGTTTCAGGACTCTTCAGATCATCAACTCCAGAAAAATTTCAGGAAGATTTCAGAGTTGAAGGGGCCAGGTCAGGATTCCACCTGTGCAAAAGCAACATAAGCCAGTTATAAATGGCTCTAGGCCTATGGTACTATATCTTGGGTGCTGTTGTAGTACTTGGGGCATCTCTGAAAGTTCAGGGATAACATAAGGCCTCTGTCTTTCCTAAGTATTGGACTGTGCCACCTAAATAAAATTTTGAGAGTCACAAAGGAAGAGGGAATTTTCGTGCTCCTTTTGAACCTAATTTAACTGTTATTCTGAACCATGTCCTGTAACAGTCCCCATTCTCCATCAATTTTTATAGAAAGCCTAAGAACATGAGCTTTTACACTCGGGCTTCTCATCAAGATGTCTAAAGTGTGTGAACAACTTCATAGAATCAACAACTGAGCTGTGAGGAAATTTGGACCACCTGATAAGGTCCCAAAATAAAGTCATGCAATTTCTGTAGTAGATCCAGCAGACCTAAACATGAAGTGCATTCATAGGCAGTCTTCCTAGTGAGAATCTCTAGGTTAGATTTTAATTGAATTTATCTTAGTTAATTTTCAGATCAATTTAAGAAGGGTGGTTTTAATGTCTCTGTACTCCCACACATCCATGGCCATTTTCAGAACTATCCAGGGTGCATTTGCATTGATTATAGTGCCCAAACAGGAGCCTGCCTTGATACTAATGCAGAGCAGCTCTTTTTCGGGACCTTAACTACACAGTGCTACAACAGCAGCCTGAACTGCAGATGCCCGACGGCACATGCAGGAAGGGATGTTTTGATTTCCTGATTCTGGCCGGTGAGTGTTGTAAAACAGAATATGGACTCTATAAGGAGCAGCATGCCCCTCAAACTGCGCTGCAGTAGGTGGGTTTCAGCAGCAGATACTCAGACTTGTGTACAGGATACATTTGGCCATGATTATAAAGCCACAATGTGGGTTCTGGGAAGGTGAGAATGAATCAGTGCACATGCCAGTTGGTGTCCCATAATATCAGTACTGTAACATTATAATATTATTTTTATTCAGTAGGTGTTGTTTCTGAGGGCTTCTAAATGCTTGCTGAACCTTCTGCCCCATCTTTTATTCCAGAAACCTTCAGCATTCTCAGCCGCCAGTTTAACAGAACCTTACTATTGCCACTGAGTTCAGAAGTGCCCTGAATGGACTTGCTGGCTTAGTGTCACCAGATGAACCTTCATTTGGTGGTGGAACTGCTTACCACTTCCTCTTCTGGCAGTGTATTTTTAGTTCTGGATGTCTAGAAAGTCCTCATCATCACCTCAGATATGTGCCAAATTGACATTAATTTCCGAAAAGTTCTAATATGAGAAGCAATTATGTGAAATAAGATTCTTGGCTGAAAGAAACTGATGTTATCATTTAAAAAAAGATCTGGCAAAGCCACAGTGGTAATGATATGAAAAGTAAATAAGCACAGGAGATAATACAAAGATGCTGAGCTGGGCAGGAAATTATTTATAATATGAAGTAAGTCTCTGTTTTATAGTACTCATTCCACCAAAATGGATGCATTTAATTTGCTGTTTAGGTGCCCTTATTCATTGCTGTTTACAGAATATGAGTTTAAATGCAGAGTTCATTGAATTCTGGCTAGGTCAGTAATTGTGGTAATGAACAAGGTGTAGCCTCAACCATTTGCTTTAAGATGAATAAATGCTCATTTACAAAATAAAATTACTTTCTTTTTTTGATTTCATAGAGGCATTTAAAAAAAAATATCCTGGCCATGTGCAGGCTCAAGTGAAAAGTTGGGTTCCATGAAAGTTTAAAGTAATGACAGTTCCTTGTGCACTATAAAATCTGATTGCTATGAAACAAGAACCTGTTTGATACCCACCCACTTCAATTCTCAGCAATAAAAGTTTCAGATTAACAAATTAAATATTTGATTAACTGGTAAAATGTGGTGTTATAAATAATTCAGATAATTTCCTTCTCCCACTGGTAAATTCTTGATAGAGAAAAGTTCCTCTAGTACCAATTGTCTACAAATAGTTTTGATTAGGGCCTCCATATTTTCAGTCAGTGGTTCTTCTTTGAATTGCTGTACAATGAATAAATATGACTTTGTAGTGAAAATGTCACATATATAAACAATTGTTTAATTCACAACATAGACGATGAAGCTGGCTAGGGGTGTCGTAATTCAGCTTTGTAAAGTGGTTAACTTGCTCTTCTTGCCTTCACAAATAGAGGAATGGCTGCTTGATTTTTTTTTTTTAATGAATATCTTCAGCATATTTTTTAATATAACCCAAAGTTAGAGAATTCTTCTTTAAATCTGTAAGTTTATAGTATCATACAATACAATTACATCCATTCTCAAAGGGCTCGATTCAAAGCTTTGAAACTAATGCCAATCAGTTTCTTCATTATTTCTTAATAAACCACAGCATGATCAGTGACTTCTGTGAGACACTTCTGTGTCTTCTGCATCCTCTGTAAAGAGTGCATTGGAAGCCAGGTTGATGTCTAAATTGGGGCACGGCATGACAAGTTAATGCAGAAAAGAAAACCACAGAAATGAAACTCAACTGTGTTATGAAAAAGGTGGGAGTGGATTTAGGAGTGTAGTTTTTTAAAAGAACTTCCATTTAGGGGCAGTGGTGCCAGAGTGCTCAGTGACTAACTTGAATAGTGGCAGACTCTGACAGGTCTGCCTGGCGATGGCCAATGAGAGAAAGGCCTCCTAAAACCGTTCTGCAGATTTCTCACTGAGGAAGTGGCATGTTTATTTCTGAATCAGTGTGCTATATTTACAATTGTAATAAAGTTTGTTCAGTTTTGTAAAAGAGAAGAAAAGCATTCAAAATAGGGTTTTGTCCAGTGAGGCAGGAGATCTCTTTTCTGGTTTTAGCAGTGACACATACTTTAAAGGTACACAAGTAAACCAGCAAATTATTTATTACCTATGCCGATCTCTCAGCTATCAAATGAGTTAAGTAGTGCAGGCAGAGCAGCAAATTGCCACATTATTGGTATCTATTTTATGGTGATGGTGAAAAGAAACAGGAAGCAAAATGAACTGTGATATGCAAATAAAGACTGAAAGAACGTCACTGGGGATGCTACAGTGGAAAAGGACAAGCAGTTGGAGAAAAGAATACGAAGAAAGAGAAATATGAAGGAAAAAGGAAAAAGAAGCAGATGGGAAACAACCTGGTACTTTGATATGGATACTAATTTAGAGTAAAAGTAAGTATAAAGTCTTTTTAAATACACAACTCTAATGCAAAGGAATACCCTCACAAAACTTGTTTTGTCCAGATGCCTGTGCTAATGAGTCCCCTAAAATGAAATTAAGTTGATTTTTTTTTTTTAGGTCAGAAGGGCTCTCCTAGTCTGACTTCTCTTCCATATACAGTGTGCATCTCATCTAGCATTCACTGTGTGGAGCACAGTAACTGTTCAAAAGGAAATACCTGGCACTTTTAAAGAATATACATTTCTCCCATATTCTCTGTACCGTCTTGGAATATCCAAAGCTTCAATTTATTGAAGGCACTAAGTATAGGTTCTTCTTTCATGTGGGCAGAGATCAGTCGATGTGTCCTTAGAAGAGTTGCCAAGAATTAAACTGACTTTGAGACTGACTTGCTACAGTTTTCAGTTTAAGCTCAAAACCTTTTGTAGATTTTATTTTCTTCATTTAACACAAACATTCAGTGAATCCAATTACAGTGTCTTACTCAGAGATTTTCGGTTTTCCTAATTTCTTTAAAACCAACAAAAATGTTCCCTTAAAAATGTAAAATACCTTTTAATTTATGAATTCATTTGAAGACATGCCATCATTCCACTTACTACCCATGTGTTAAATTAGTACTTTTCAATTCATAGGCTTCACCAATGAGCCTCAAGGACTTTGTTCCTTCCCTGCACATAATGGGACTTCCTACCTTCCATTCTATCCTAAACAGAAAAACGAAATCATTGCCAGTGTTTAGGCTCTAGGCAGTTTTTGGCTTCAAGTTTTATTCTCACAATTCTTTCTCCCCCCACTGCAGAGGCAGTGATTATGCCTGTGGTGATGTGACGTGTTGGTGCCTGAATGTGCAGGAACCTCTCCTTGCCAGGGAGGCTCTGCCTGGGCACCAGAACAGGAGTGTTGATCACACTGTGAGCTGAGATTGAACCCAGTACCACAGGGCGGTGCTTCTCCTCCTGCATAACCACCTGGAACAAAGGCATTCCCACCATCCATGGATTTTTATCATTATTTAACCCCCAGGCTTCTTAGATTTGGAAGAAGAGAATTCACGAGTGGGTGACATTCTGTGTCCTCAGTTTACTCTGGGACATAGAACCAAGTTCTGAGGTTTGAAAATGAGCCTTCTTCCCTCAAGTTTAGTTTCTGTTTAATAAATGTTGCTCTTATTCCTTTTGCTACTTCAGCTGCACAAGCCACAGTAGTTTACTTCCTATAGCCTGCTTGGAATTATGATATTGCCCCCGCAAAAATGAATTTATATTGGTTAAAATGGTAGAAGCCAATGGATTGCTTATCAACAGACATTCCACTTTTGACATGTTTGTATTTACACCAGTCTCTGATATTCTGACTTACAATATAACAGTTCTGTTGGAGTTAAGAGTAGTTTATTAGTTGAATCCTACTCCAGTGTATCATAATAAAGGGAAAAATACTCATCTGCATTTAGAAATACAAATATATAACTTCTGCTTATACTCCAATGAGGATGGTGAAGAACACTCAGGACTAAAAGGATCAAACATAAGGTTACCAATCCTGAGAATTTACTAGATTTTTATTTATAAAATCTTACAAGCTAAGAGGGGATCCAAATGCTCCACTGACTTCCAGGGGCATGCATTAAGTGTTTCGCAGATATTCCATTCAGAGCACTTTCTTGTGTAAAAAGGATTCTTTTGTCTGTGAAATTTTTCAGCTATTAGGTGAATCTTTATAATCTGCTCTCTCTAGTGCCTGAAACTTGTGTTGGAACTTGCATTCATTCTCATATTCAAAATGATGTAATGAGAAAACAGCTAATGTGCTTAGTTTTTTTTAAGGAACTAACACGGCAAGTCTTGGAACACAAATTTTGGTAATTAACATGTTTGCTGACAAAAGCTATTTGTGTGTTGGTGGCAAGCTGCTTCCATATTGTATTTTATGTGCAGATGAAACTGCATGTAGGTACCCTCAGAGCTGAAACGTCCGATACCAAGCAGCTTTCCTATCTTCTGGTAAAGTGCCTGAAGGGCATGATTGAAGAGAAGTTGCTTGGGTATGGATACCGACCTTCAAGGGTAAATCTCAACTACAAGGATAATTTATACCCTCTTTTATGAGACTGTGTTGTGAGTCATTGCTTCTATTGCAGAGTAATGTGATGGAGCACAATGCTGCTGCTGAAGCTGAGCTATCCCTTAGGTGTCTATTGAATCCATTAGGCTCTGAAAATTGCAGCTCACTGATTATTGACTTACTCTGCAACAGTTTAGTGTCTGTGTCTGTATCAAAAAGCTCTGGCGATTCCACATTAGAAAGTAATTTTCCATATGGCTTACTGGGAATTTAGGCACATAAACAGATACTCAGCAGTGATATTTAATGTAGTTTATTGAACAGGTTTCGGATTAGGGACACAATTTTCAGAGCTTTGTCAGTTTCTGTCTCAACATAGTGTTTATGTGCCTGGGAATTTGACTTTTCCTCTTGTGTTTTATTTTCCTTTGTTCTCCATTTTGATGATAAAAGGTAAATGCAAAGGTAGGATTGTGCTGATGCAGTGGAAACATACTTCATTGCAGTTTATAGACAGAACCTCTGCAAGAAATAATGTTTATGTGATCATCTCATCTTGCCGCAGATGTTTTAGATTAAGCTTCTTCCTACATATTCTGCAAAAAATACATGAGCAGATACTATAATATGTTGCATAGAAAATTGATACGGAATAGAAGCTGATGTGAAATTACAATGAGCAATTTAAGTGCAGACATGGCAATATCCAGTTGTTTGCACTTGAATGTTTATGAGCAGAAGAGTAACTGGAAACAACAAGGACCTGCTCCATAACCAGGTCTGCTGGGTGTCCTAAGTGGATATGGATATAAATAGCAACATGTGGGGTACGGATTCATTTGTATTCTAAACAGTTTTGCAACATCTTTCTTTTGATAGAAGGAAAACAACAAAGCACAGCAAGCTCGTGATACTGCGCAAATCTGTCACAGCCAAGGAAAACACAGCCCCAGTCTCATCTGTTCTGAGCCTCCTCCAGAGGGAGACGGGGAGGGCCTGCTTCGGCTTTGCAGCCGTGCACATCCTGGCCAACACCGTCAGGGAAGCACAGGCCTGCAGCCCTGCATCACCAGGGAGCTCTGAGCCCGTGCTCCGCTGGGCGCCGGAGCCACCGGCCAGGACAGAATCCCCTGGGGCAGCGAATGTCTCCGGAGCTGGCACCCAGCTGACCAGGAGCTGTGGCACTGCCCGTGCCGTGACCTCTGGGGAACAGCCTGTCCCGTCACACCTGGGTTTTTTTTTTTTTTTTTGGCAGACAGAATCTGGCCTTCAAGAGTTACCTGGGTTTGGAAACTTGAGTCTTTCTTCCCTATAGATTTATAGATCTCCTCTTTCCTTTTCTCCTCTGCTTTTCTTTAGTTTTGGTGTTTGTTTTCTCCTTTTTTTTAAATGCTTTTAGGTAAAATTCAGCACTTGAAGTTCATCTTTTTTACTAATTGGGAGTGTTTCTCTGGTTAATGAAGGTCATAGCTAAGGTTCCAGGATTAGGTATTGTTAAAAGCCACTCTGCCAGGTTCCTCATAAATAATTCCCAGCAGATTTCTCTTCTAGTGTTTGCCATGCTAACATAATTTCAATTCAGAAAGACAAATGTTATTAGGCCTCAATGAAGCAAATGCAGGAAAAGATCTTTTAACCTAACACTGATAAAACTGGCAGTAGACTACATGAAATTTCTTGTCTGAGCTAGGCAAATGTCTTAAGTTTCTACATTTATGACATTTTCTTTTAAATCTGAAGGTTTGATATGTTAATTTTATGGGCAGACAGATTTTTTTTTTTAACTCAGTGTAAGGTTCCTCAAAAGAGAAATGCTGTTTTATGTATAAATTTTGCAGGCTGATTATGAACTAACAGCATTTTTTATATATAATTCATAATATATATGAATATATATAATATATTATATTTAGAATATATATATTATATCTCTCTTATAAGAGAGAATTTTGAAGAGATTTGAACACTGAAGGGATCATATACTACTGTAACTTCATAATACTGTGGTAATTTGTAAAGCTTATTGTGGGCTCAAGCTAATTATGGGGTCTTCACCTAAGAGTCATAATACAGGCAGAGAGTCTGGCAACACAGAATTTGCATTTCAGTGACTAATATCATCCAAAAAAAGGTCTGTTCTTTGAAGTGAGTGGATACCGGATCAGACTTAAAGGGAATTTATACATAATTATATTATAAAAAGCTTAGGTTCCTTTTAAATTTTTGTATGAATACTCAATGACCAATGTCATGGATTCTTTTTATTGTTTGTTTTGGCTTTTTTGGGGTGGGGTGGGGCATGGGAAGGAATAAAAGATAAACGTATAACTAGTGGGGGAAAAGGATTTCCATCATATGAAACATTTCAAGGTCTCTACATCCCTTTTAGATATGAACACGTGTGAAAAAATTTGGATTTTCAGTATCTGAAATGCAATTCTGAAAATGCTCTCAAGCTTGTAATAGCTCATTTAAGAAACTTCAATACCTTTTTTTTTACTTTGAATCTGTTTTAATATAAAGTATATTTCATTTTTTATTTTACTCTATTAAATCCTAGGAATTGGTCTGTATCAAAAGAGATATCAGCATACACTTGAAGTAGCACTTTAGAGTTTTTCATATGACAGATCTGGCTTTATCAGTAGCAGCTTGTGCTATCACACGCTAGTTAAGCTGACACAGAGAAACATAAAGACACTTCTCATAAGAGCAAGAAGTTTTTCTGATGTTCCTGAAATATCTCATCCTGGCTGCCATTTTTGGAGGAGCCATACAACTGACACTGCTCCCTCACCTCGTCAGACAGGACACCTCATCTCCCATGAAGCAGCCTGTAAAAGCCTGTGAGTATTATGGGCCAGGATGCAGATGCTGCTCTTTCATGGAAAGATTTATGCTGCCAGAACTCACTTGGATACCTTTGAAGAAAAGCAGCTGGAAAAACAAGGCATATAGGTGAATTCTGGAATTTCTTCTGGAGACAAAGTGACCCAGACTGATAATCCGGATGTTCCTACAGTGGCATACATATGTCCCAGCAGTAATTCCCTCTCCCAGCTTTACATATATTTTCCTTCTATTCAGACTTATAGGTGATACTGTTAAACAGGCACAAACCTATGATCTTTCCCAGAGTCTAAGGGTTTCAAACTGTAAATCCTAAGAATGCTGCAAAAGTCATTAAATGTGATACTGAAGAGGATCGGCGAATCAAAAGATTTTGAGGTTCTACTTTAATGAATTCTCAAGCTGCTATCACTTGCACATTATCGTTTTTAATTGTCCTTCTGATTGCTTGTGAAAATTCAAATTCAGAACAGGTATTTTCAGCCTCACCCAGCTTTAACTGTTCCCCTAGTAATATCTATGCAAAGTATTAATTACTAAACTGAACTTGCAAACATTTAAAAAATGGTTTCCTTCTCTCTTTGAGAGCATTTCATTCACAGCACAATTTCATTCATCAAAAACATTGAAGCATCTCAGGATACCTGCATATTTATTTTTTCCCTTGGCCCCCAGCTGAGACACTAAATCTTATGGTTTCTTTTCAGACTTTCTGCTCCTCTGTGGAGCAGCCAGGCTGAGAATCCTCTGCAGCCCTCTGGGATTAAGGAAGATGGCATGAAAAAGAAGCTGCAGAAGGAACACCTGTGCAACAAGCAGGAGGAAATGTTGTTTTCGGAACAGAAGAATTAATTGCTGGATGTTGTGGCTGTGTGGAAAATTAGGTCATCCTAATTTTTCATACTATTTTAAGACCAGGTAACTAATCACAAACCAGTCGTGTAATAAGGTCAGAGAGTTTTTATGGGGCTGTTAGACAAGTCATGGTCACCTGTGCAAGTGGGAGCGCTCCCAGGATGTGTGAACTCAGCAAGGAGGAGCTCAGCAAGGTTTTTGCTGGATATCCTACCACATAAGCACTTCATTTTGTGGATTTTCTGATTAATCATAAAATCTCATCCAGTTGACTTCTGAAACCAACTGGATCAGGTAGTCCTCCGTTCCTTAGACCACAAGCAGAGCCTCTCCCTGTTCCTCTCCAATGGAAATTCACCAGGAAATGTCTGATGTAAATCATGTCAAGGTGCCACCAGGCTGAATTTCTTGCTAGAATTTTAGTATTTTTCTGGATTTGACTTGTTCCTTACAGTGGCAATTATTTTGGTTATGCAAAACCTCTGTCCTACCTTTTCTCCTTGCCATATAGAAGTTTGAACACTACTGTATCTTACTGCATTCTTTCTCCTTTTTTTTCCCCTCTTTTTCTTTTCTTCTTTTTTAAAGCTGTTTTGACAGTCAATCTTTTTTTTTTTTTTACCTCCCTTTGAAGAATCTACTCAAAAGGGCAGGAGTACATGAACTAACTTCAGGGATGGTAAAGGAGAGGTATTTTTAGAGTAAGGGGAACACAAGAAAAACTAGTTTATTTATTGTAAAAGACTGTGGAGGTCCTTAGCTTTGAGGCAGGCTGATGGCATGTCTGCCACACTCATGACAGACACTTCAAAGTGCAGAGACATTCTACAGCGCTTCAAGGAATTTCGCCTCTGCAAATAATGCTGCAGAAGAAACACTCAAATACAAGCAGCGCAGCATTGCAGAAAATCCAGGTGGGATGTTTAACAAACCTTCCAGTTTTATGAAGTAGGGGAATTCCACTAGGAGTGTGGACTATTTGCTTTAACACAATCATTCACTGGGATAAGAGAAGTAGAACTTGCTCTGTAGGTTTGTAGCTGTTGAAATTAATAAGTGTGGCTCATCACTCTCTGCAGTACTATACCAATTTACTGTGATCTTTTATCTCAATTACTTTCTGTGTGTGTTTTATGTTTCTCTATTAAACTACAGTAATTGTAACAGTATGGTAATAACATTGACATACTGAGTATTATATGATGGGCTATTTTACATTACTCTGACTGCCTTATTTACATTTTAATTATTAGTGTCTATATAAATGTGATTCATTGAACTAATAAAGTTTTCAGACAACTGCCATAGCTTATTGATTTTTTTTTCTGTGCAGAAATTTACCTTGCACCCTTAGTTGGATTTCTCTTCACTTTCAGGGCTGGCATTTGGACAATAAATTGGCCTTCCAATTTAGCACCATAGAAATGATATTTAATACCTCATTTTATCTTAATTCCATTACGCTGACAAAGCAAATGGGAAGTACCAAAGTTGTATTTTCTCAACTGGTCTGTTCTTTTGCTTAAAAGTACTGCCAAAAGCACCCTTCTCACTCATCCTGCAAAACCGATGACCAAATCGTGATTTTTTGAGGTTAAGCAGTTAGCACTCAAATCTTGTGTAGATTCAGTGTGGTTCATTAGCCATGCAGTTCTCCTCTGAGAGGAATTTGGGCAATGCATTTCGAATGACACAGTGGCTTCAGCCTTCCTCTATCTGCAGACTTGAACGAGTTCATGCCTCATGCATACCCTGCGTGTCCTGAGGGGACCAAGTCTGGAGCCAGTCCTACCATAATTTAAAAGTCAGTTAAGAACGTGGTAAAAGAAGATAAAATGTAATTCAGAAAAAGGCACTACTGTCTTTTTCTGTATTACAGATATATAATTGATTATAACCTCATGCTGTTCAGGTCTTCTTCATTTACTAGGATTTTAACAGATCCTTCAAACTCCATCTAGCACACCACCAGCATATAGATTTACAAACTACACATAGTAGATTTCATGATAATAATAAGATTGATATAAATAACACTTACCAAAGAAATAGGTAAATATGGACTGTAAAAAGTTTAATCTAGTTATGGTTTGCCTCCTGTGCCCTGGTCTAAGACAACTCAGTTGTCAGCCATTTCATAGGAGATCGAGATTTCTCCCTGGTGGAATGCATTTGTTTCCAGTTGCTTTTCTTCCCATACAACTGTGATGAGGGATTTCACTCCATCTCTCTTGTTTCTCTGAGCATTTGTTGACAGTAAGCTATGTACAGCGCAGTGGGTTGGGATAATAGTATGTTATATTTTGTGTTAGCCCTTTGTTCTTGGCATACATTAATTTCCTTTTTCCTGCGGTGACTTCATATTCTGGCTGTGTTGAACATGAAGGGTATTTATTTCAGACTCCTTCCTTGCATGCTTAGCTAAGTTCTGCTGATGCTATCAGAAATTACAGAAGAACCACTGTGTCAGAAGATCCCAAATTGCAGTTGGGTCAGAGATCCCAGTGCTGTGATTCCAAGCTGTGTTAGAACCCACTTTTGAAGCTTTTAGTTTTCCAGTGTCTGACTTACATTACATTTCAGATATTTATTCTAGCTGCTGGAAACACTCATAAACTGTGACACCATCACATGCTGGGTAACACCTCTGTGAAATGTTTATCACGAGTGTGTAGTAAGGGATAAAGGACTATGTCATTTAAATGAGGAATAGAATTTAGAATCATCAAAGGTCTTATGTTATGTTTTTGCTCTTTTGCGGGTTTGATACTCTGTCATTAGTGGCACATATTCCCTGCTCTGTTTATTGGTGCAATACACATACAATTACATTCCCTATGGCTCCTTCTAACTAACCACGTGGGTAGAACCTGCAAAAAGGATCTTTGCACTGACAGTGACTGGTGAACTTTACTGTGGCAGAGATTATGCCCTGGTATAGTAATACAGAGATGCAAAGCCTGGTTATTAATGCAGACAGTTCTGAATGTAGGAGCAAATAGTAAGAAAAATGGCCTTCAAGGCAATTATTTCGCAGGCCAGGGAATAACCGTGGTATACGGAGCTGATTTATGTCTGGTTTTTTTTCTGTCCACAGCACATTAATGCAGTACTTTTAGTATCTTCTCAGTGGAAAGAAAAATGGAAAAATTAAGAAATTAGTCAAACAGCAGCCATAGGGGACTGGAATCTAGGTCTGGAACTCTAATTATAGTCTAGGCTTAAATGATTTGCATTTTTACTGCAAAGTAGATGGGGTAGATTGTGGATAAAAGGTAAAAGTCTAGACTGAATTCAAAGTAATACAGACCCTCTTTTTCAGATTTTGATTTAAGAGTCTGTGTTGGTGGTTGTGCAAGGACTGCACAGTCATTCCCAGACTACATTGAAAGGAAATGGAAACAATCTAGCTCCTGAAATGTTAGCTTCTAGATAGGAAAATGCCACAGATCTTCACAGTTAAATCAAAGAGGAGAACCATGATTTGACCCCTTTTTGTAGTGGTCCAAGGGATATGAGGTATAACTGTATTAATATTATGAACAGAAGACTCTCAAAAGATCTGGAGTGTTTGAAGGGCCAGTAACCAGGGAGCTGGTAAAACCCACCACAGGATATTAATCAAATTTCTAATGCTCCTTGCTACCATCTGGCCAGAAATTAGGTGAGATTCTGATGGAAATGCTGTCTGTTCCTGGGTCTGCCGGTCCTTGAAAAAAGAAGCAGTAGATTACTCAGTAATTCAACTCAAAGTTGCTTCTATTTCTCCCAGGTGATTCAAACATGGTGGAATAAATCTACCCCTCTAGCAACCAAAGAGATTTGTTGTGCACTATAAACTGTGGTGAAGCTCTCCAGCAGAGAATGAATAAAGAATATCTGGAGTAAAGCTAGTGCTCCCCAAGGATTTATTCTCCTCAAATTTAAATATGCTCTTTTCAAAGTGTTATCTAGTGCAGTATGCAGCCCACCCATGAGTAAATATCGGGTTGTTGCACCAAGACCTGTCATTTCTGGGGTCCCAAAACCTGCTACTTTTAAAGCTTCTCCATTACTGTCCTTCCTGAGCTATGAATCAAGAAAGGTGCACATTCCACTTCTTCACAAGTTCAGATAAGGAAATCCATTTCACTTCATGAAAGACAGAAACTACTGGTCTGGACGATTAATGAATAATTCCAATCACTTTATAGCAAAAGAGTCTCAGTGATTGATCCCAAGCCAGACAAAAGCTTTGTCCTGCATCACAAAGATGGGATTCTGTACAAAGGGAAAGGGAAAAGGATACGTAATCTGTGCATGTCACAAAAGTGCTACACATCCAATATAAGTAGCAGTTTATGCAGGAAAGTCCCAGAAATAGAAACAACTGGTCTCTGGTGAACTGGAAGATAAAAGCTGGAATGCTTATCCAGTGCAAGGATCTTAACTTGCTTCGCTTCCTTAGTCTTTCACAAGCACTAAACCAAGCCCTAAACCAACATTTACCACATTTGAGGAAGATACTTAAGTAGCTTCTGTGTTATATCTGACAATTATTTTTATCTAGAGTATTTTTCTGTGAAGATAAACTGCAATTACTTGCAAAATTTAAAACACGTTGACAATGTAATTATATTGCAGATATTTCTGCAGTGTTGATATCGTCCTTCTGAACAAAGGGATCTTTCAGGACTGTTCATTTGAATGTCTATTTTAAATAAAATAATTAAGGAAATGAATGCAAAACAGTAATTTAAAGAAACATTTTAGAGGAATGCCATTGGGTTGTCAGCTTCATGTTTAAAAATATGCAATAAAGCCAGAACATCAGAGAAATGAAATTAAGATATGGCTTGCAAATGGAGCACCTATAAGTCATACTTCATAAAAAACCCCTAAAAGAATAGCCTTTAATTTGCACTAGAAGCAACCCTTAGCTGTTGTTTGCCTGTGCTAATTTGGTTTGTTAGTGTTTATTTAAGTCTAAAGCATTGAGGTCCAAGTTCTAACTTCCCCACAATTGAGAGTGTTGCTTCGTTCTTGTGCTTTTCATACATTTGCCACATCAGTCAGTTTTCCTTTGAAGTTTCCTCCTGCTAAACTCATCCTGTGAAGACAGTTTCGCCCTCTATCGCCCTGAAAATCTCACAGGCAAAATTTTTGGTGGCGTCTTGAAATGCCAGCAAATATTCAGGGCATGGAAGAAAATCTTTGGGTAAGAGAAGGTGCTGGAGAACGCCGTTCTCATTTAAAAAAAATGCTATGGGTTATTATAGATGTACCATACCTGTCATAACGGGTAAGAAACTTTTATGTTCCCATGAAAAATAGATTGATCCTGTTATTTCTGTGTATTACTGAATCCTGGGTCAGTTTTCTGTTCAGTGCTGAAAAGGCTGTGTAGACTATTTCCTGCAACCACATTGGTGCTATATTTCTTTACTTTCCCTGTTTTTCTTTTTAGAGGGGAACAGCATACTGTGAATTATGGGACAGGTGCAAGAGGCATATGTCAAAATGCTTTGGCTTAGAACACAGGTGACCACATGGATCGGATCAGATTTGGGTGCTTTAAAGAACATTCATCACTTAGAGCCATCGCTCTGATGCTGCTGCAGCTTGAATAAGTGGGAGGATGGCCTGGGAAGAGAGGAAAATAAAGGCAGTCTGGTTGATCTGACTCAAGTACACCTAAGGTCAAACAAAAGTCCAGTACCTGGGAAGACACCTGAGGCCACATTTTGCCTGGAGCATGCCAGGCAGTTGAGGAACCAGATCCAATCTAAAAAGCCACGCCAGACTTCCCACAGGTGTCCAGCATGCTTGGGGTTCCATTTACCACAAACTGTTTTTAGCTTTAATGGCTTTAAATAACAATGTGTTTGAAATCTCAGTGGGCTATAGGGTTTCAAAACCAAAAGGCCAGAGGAAAGAGAGAAACTGGGAGGGTTCTCTTTCTACTCCAGTGCTTGTTACTGTGTCTGAGCAATTCTGGGGCTCAGCTCTAAAACCTCACTGATGCTTTGCTGAGGGACTGTTTACTTGTTGAAGGATTGCTTGTTAAATATGATCACTGATACATATCAAGAAACATTTTCATTAATTGCATGAGAAAACACCATTACACATTTAAATATTTTTGACACTGGATTTTCCATATAGAATGTCCAGATATGTATGAAAAATGACAAGAATAAGAAGTGGTTTGGAAGCTGAAACAGTATGTGTGAGAAGTGAATTGATGATGGGCTTCTGGTGTGTTGTCTCACATGAAACATCTGGGGTTTGCTATCCTCCTGTTGGCACATAGTTATTATCCCTAGCAACTCTTTCTGTCAGGATATTTTATGGTAATGCATGCCAAGAGAGCTGACTTAGCAGTTATATTGTGTATACTATATATAGCAGTGGTGTATAATAGTGACAGAGACCACAGAATGAAGAAATTAAAACAACAGAAAACAGAAAAGATTATTTTAAAATGGCTTACAAATATCAATTACATACACATTCCGGTAACTTCTGCCTTTGCTGAGGAACTCAGATTTTACAGGCAGCATGATTTGACCTCATTTTAGAACAAAGAGAACATATTTTAGCAGATATTAACTTGATTGACAGCTAATAACAGGGAAGGTATTGTAATTCTAGTTATATACAGCACATTATGCCGAATGTAAAGTACCTAAGCATTTTTCAGTATTGATTTCAATACCATGGTAATTAAGAACAGGTGTATCTAAATTAGAAGAGAGGCACTCTAATTGTTACTAATGAAATTCTTTACAATAATAACTTTACATAATGAAATGCATAATTAAACATTCATGACCGAGATCATTAGTGGCAATTTTATTCCACTTACACATGATTTTGGCCTTAGGTGAAGCCTAATGTTTCAGTAAAGCTGTCATTCATGCTGCTGCTCCTCTGTTTGCTTTACAACTGCATCATATTCTAGCCTTGAAAAGCCTTCTGGATATTGATTTCTTTTATAGATTTAAAGGAACACTACTTTCAGATTAACAACATAGGTGACAAACCTAACAAATTACCCCAGGTGTTATGATGAACTAGAAAATCTTGTGGCCAAGCATCTCTACAGAGCATTCAGCAGGAAATCCAACCAACCAGGTAAGTCTGCATGTTTTAAAATACATTTTGATTTTCTCTGGTGGCTTTAGGTAACAGTTGATACTTTTCAGCTTTCTTTTCAAGTGACTGTTGTCACTGCATTCAGCATCTCACACCCTTTTCTCTTCTGTGTCAGCCACTGAGGAAGACATTGATGAAACAGCTGTTTTTCCACAGCTGCAGTCTTACCCTTCAAGCTAGCCTTGTGTTATTATTGCCTCAATACAGAATGGTTTGGGAATAAACTGCACAAGACTTTGCCAGGAGGCTGCACTAGATCTGGCCCAGCAATTTCTAAAATTGGGCCAAACAGCGAAGAGACTTTTAACCTACTTGTGTGTGATAATTTCTGTCCAACTGAAGAAGGCAGATGACTCATGTTTCACTTGAGCATCTGTACTTACATTTAAGTAGCTGAGGAGGTTGGGGTCACAGTAACATTTCTACTTCATCACTGATTCAAAATCTTTGCTCCAAGAAATGCCAATTGCACAGTGAAAAGTAAGCAATATTCCTAGAACTGTGTTTGTCCAAGTTTTGTGATAGGCAGTTGCCTTTAATGGCTACACTTCCAAGGCGTTATTTACAGTGTGCTTACTACCTGTAAAAATTCAGTAATATCTTTTAAAAGATCCCATTGTAAGCCCTCTGCTTGTTTTCTACTATTGTTTACAATATTAAAAGGTTGAGTTTAAAATATTAAAGCTTATTTCTTCTACAACTAGTAAAACAATTAGAAATAGAAAAATTTCCAAAGGCTTGGAGATAAACAATCTAAAGCTCAGTAGCGGTGAAGTGGGTAAAATGGGACAGGACAATCACCAGATTTCCAGTGTTCCTTCCTAAAATGTGATCAGAATATGTTTTTTCTTACCAGATTCTTGCTTAACTATTTGTGCTACTGCTTAAAAAGAAGCGGAACCAAACTGATTTACAGCTACTCGTCTTGTAATGCTGCACAAACTGTCTTCTCTATTTATCAAGACATCAGTCAGAATCTGTTGACTTTTTTTTTTTGCGCTCTTGCATGATCTCCATTTATTTCATGAAATGAAATACACTTCGTTTTCATTGTATTGCACTTCTACTATGGCTTTCCCCTCCATTTTCTCTTTCCATACAATACTTCCCATCTGTCCTGAGATGCACACTTTGCAAAACCACAGCCAGAAGTGCTAAAACTTACGAGATGGAGTGACTGGGCAAATAAAATGGCAGGTGAAATTGAATAGAAATTAATTGAATAAACAATTCACAGCAATCATGCATGGAATGATGAGTTCCAAGCTGAACACTATGACTCAGAAATCTTAGTGTTGTGACAGTTGTGTGAAAAAGACAACTTGGTGCTCAGTGACAAAAAGGCAAATGGAATGAAGGACCCTTCTAGTGCCTGCATCTCAAAATAGAGAACTCTAAAAGTGGGAAATTTTTGCCAAAACAATGCTAATCTCAAAATTCCCCAGGAGTGCAAATGACCGCAGGCTGGGAAATAGTAGTTGTACATATACATAAATTCTACCTATTCCTACATTCTTCCCTTGGCATCACAGATGGAAGAGAAATCACCTTTGGCATGATCCAGTACAGCTGTGCTGCATTCCTGCTTTAAGCAGTACATTGAGAGATGATATCTGTGTATGGGTAATATAAAGACCAGTAATTGAACTATGATTGATATTCCGGCACTGATACCAACAAATTGGGGTTTGGAGTGTCTGTACCCAATGCTTACCTGACTCTCGCTCTGGTTTCAGCCTGGCTGAACCGTGTGTGTAACCAGGATCAATATATTCGCTGCTGTTCTTTCCTAGGAAAGAATTTGAGAATTGTCAGAGACTTTCCACTCCTTAAGAAAGCTAACCTATACGAGACTACAGCATGAAGAAAACAAATTGCAGTTTTGATCTCTGTTTGGCTTGCTGCAAACCAGGGGACCGTTCAGTTTTATTTTTACAGCACTAATGTAGTCCCATGCTTATACCTATTATTCTCCTGTGTTTGTTTGGCAAGGAGAATGGCTATTTGTTCATAACCATTTACTATAACAATTATATGTAAGAAAAGCCTACTAAGTGCAAAAGTAGGGACAATCCCTTCAGGAAGTTCCTAAGCAAAAGACTGTAGCAAACTGGGAAAGGCTATCGCAGAAATTGTCCCTGTATTCCTACCTGGTTTCAATGTTCTTGCCTAGACATCGGCCTCTAGCTGTTATCAGAGACTTTTAGTCCATTCTCAGCAAATTCAATCTCATTAGTCTCTGATCTCAGCATCTATGTTTGTATAGTAACAGTGGCAAGCTATACTTTCACAGTCTTTTAAGAACCCAAATACCGTAAGACACTATTTTCAGATAAAAATATTGACACATAATAATAATTTAGATAATAACTGTAGAGGCCTCAATTCTACTTCAACATTTTAATTAACTAAATATTATTCTCCAGAAGAAAGAGAGTGGGAATCTGATCATGCTGAGTGCATGCAAATCACCCTCATTTCAGTGGGCGGTTTGAGTAGACAAAGAATCCAGGAGCTGGCTTGGAAAACTGGTGGAGAGAGCCCATCTGTGAGGGAGTGGTCAGCTCATTCTCCAGGAGAGAATCCTCACCCAATGCCCAGCAGCTGGTGCCAGCACAGGCTCCAGTCAGTGCCAGCTTCAGGGATGGCTCTGATTAGGCAGCCCACTCCCACTGGAAAGACGAGAGCCTGGAACTGGATTGTGGATACTGCAGGGATCCAGGGCAGGCAATGGGGGCTAAGTTAATGGCAGGCAACTGGCAGCTCTGGCTGATGAGCCAGTGGGTGGGTGCAGCTGGAGCTGTCTCGAGGCAAATGGCTCCATTCCTGGCTGTAATGGACTGCAAGAATCAAGCCTAGAAGCCGTGGGTGCGCATTGCTGTTGCCAAATTAGAGCCTGATAAGAAAGGACAGTTTTCTGGAGCTCTGCACAGAGAAGGCGACATTTTAGCAGCCACTGCTGGAGGATACTGAGATGCAGCAAAAGTCTCCAGAGAGCATATTTCTTATGTGAACAGAAGCCCCTGCCTCTGGTATAGTGCCTTAGCTGTGTTTATGTTAATTTTCTACCACCAGCTCTTTTCACATTCAGTCATATTCTTCAATGGGGTTCTAATAAATTTCAATTTGCCAGTGGCATTTTCAAGTGATACTCTTTCCTTGTGCTTTGTTGCTCTGCACTGCTGCCATTTACAGAGCATCATTTCCAGCAACAGCTTCATACAGGTGAATTAGAGAAAGGAAAAGAACTGAACCTCTCTGGACCTCCTTTGTGAAGGGCTGGGGGGAATAGCTGGATTTCCCAGTGATTTCTGCTCAAAGACGAAAGATTTGAGCTATTTATTTTTTCCTCTGGCTTACCAAAGTCTGCGGTTCAGCT
>VYZQ01047389.1:42821-60830 GCA_013400655.1 Mystacornis crossleyi | reverse complement strand
GGTCGTATTTCTCTCTGTTTCTCCCAAGTTACTGATACTCAGTACTACTCAGTGATCACACTTGAGTGCTCTTGGATGCCTGCATAGTTCAGTAGCATGAAACAAAAACAAAGAATACCCTAGGTAACACACTTTGACTTTTTTGTGGTTTTGTATGTGACTGCATTCTGTTTTTAGCCATATTGAGGCAACCTCATTTAGCTGTCTAAACCAAATGTATGCTAATTACAAGCTAAGGCACTGTTTGAGTAAAATGAACCACAATATTTCGCTGCTCTCTGACTCATTAAAGCAGCACTTCATGTACTGATTCTGAAAAAAAAAATTCAGATACACTGACCTTTATTTAGGAAATAATATACTTCAATGGCAAGACCACTGTATCTATTACTACTATTATTTTTAAAAATTTATTTATTTATTATTTACAGTCAAAAGGATAAGAAGATTTGGAAAAAATCAGTGTCTGGAACATGCTTTGAAATTTCTGGAACTTTTATATATGTAAATTTACCTTGCTCAGGAAAGCTGCTTGGAATTAAAAGGGAAGGCAGGTGACATTGTGATGACCATATTGGTGTGATTAATTACCACTCATGGTTAGCCAGATAAACTGCCATGGGCACTCAGAAAGACACACATACTATAAGAAAATACCAGTTTTTTTAAAATGTGCTGTTTTCTAAAAGTTTGTAAGAAAAGAAAATGTTTCTAAAACTCTTCAGATTTCTCATTTTGGACTAGAAGTGTCCTGAAAAACAAAGGTTATTACTATTCTGGCAAGTGTTTAAGAGTGCCAGTCACACTTGCAAAAAAATCAGGAGNTGCTGGTGAATAGTGCTGGATACAAGACACATCAAAATAAAAATGATGCAGTACTTGTTCTCACTGAAAAACTGAGTTTAAAATGATGTTGACTTTTTGTGTGTCTTGAAAGTCTATATACATGGAAAATAAAGTTAAAGGAATATTACTTTGATATGCTTGTGTAAAGCAGCAAGAGGAAGATATGTGGCAGCAGGGTACCTCCTCTCTTATATAAAATCCTCAGACTTTTAATTTTATTCTGGAAAGAAGGTCATTCCAGAAGAATTTTCACCAGTAATCCCACTTTAGAGCTTCTTCTGCCTCTAGGAGATGCAGATCAAAGTTTTATCCAAAAGGAAATTAAAATAAAAAGCCCACCAATTTTGCCTCTGAGAAGAAAAGCAGCGACATGCTTTAAACAAAAATGTATATACCACAGGCAATTTACTGGGGAAAAACACATTTTAAACTTGAGGAGGAAAAAGCACCTTCAACAATGTCATACGTATCAGAGTGTATGTATATCTTCCAAGTCAAATCTGCCTAATCTCATAATAAAAGAAGGTTTTAGTATTATCAGCAAGTGAAAGATGACATTAATACAGACAATAAAGACAGCATATTCTGATCATGCCTTAGCCACCACAAAGCTATTAGGTCTGATAATGGAATTTTTAATGTTGATCATTACATAATAAAAACATATCTAGATCTGCAGCTGGCTGGTGTTCCGTAGCACAAAAAAAGCTTGTGCAAACTATTGGTTTATGCAAATTTTGTGTATCTCTGAAGGTCGTATTTCTCTCTGTTTCTCCCAAGTTACTGATACTCAGTACTACGCAGTGATCACACTTGAGTGCTCTTGGATGCCTGCATAGTTCAGTAGCATGAAACAAAAACAAAGAATACCCTAGGTAACACACTTTGACTTTTTTGTGGTTTTGTATGTGACTGCATTCTGTTTTTAGCCATATTGAGGCAACCTCATTTAGCTGTCTAAACCAAATGTATGCTAATTACAAGCTAAGGCACTGTTTGAGTAAAATGAACCACAATATTTCGCTGCTCTCTGACTCATTAAAGCAGCACTTNGTTTTTTTGTTAGTTATACTGTATCTCTGTGGAAATTCTTTTTAACTCAATAATGAAACATTGTGAAACTAATTTCAGAGAAGATGAAGCACTGAAAACAGGTTTATTTAATGGCATTATGGTGCCAGTGAGGAAAGTAAGTATCAAAATTCATATTGTCTTCACATTTTTTGCAAAAAATCCAAGTAATAAATATAAATACCCGCTGGAAGCTGATGCAGCCTGAAACATGATTTTTTGCTGAGCAGAGCAGAACTTGGGCCTGTAGTGCAATAAGTAAGTTTTCACCAGCAGGAAGTTTTCCTCTTTCGTGCGCACGAGGATCAAACACTTCATTTAGGCTCAATGCATGCACAGCTCTGTGCGCTGGTACCGAGACCTTGGCTGCTGCCCCACTCGGCACAACGTTACCATCCCAGCACCAGCGACACACGGCCGCCTACAGCACCGCCCATCCTCCCCCCTCAGCTTCACTGCAACACGAGGCAGCAACAGAGAGCGCTGAAGGGTTTGAAAACATCGGCCACTGGTTTCCTGTCTATGATATATGTATTTTCTAGGAAATGTGTGCCTGCTCCTGCTTTCATTGGGCTTTATTTGTCAACTTTCATCTGAAGCACACGAGTGATTTAACCTGGGCAGGACCAAGCTGAAATGATAATACTGGGAAATTAAATACCTTTCCACTCTGAAGAAGAGCAATACCTTTCATAGTGACAAACACATCTGTAGGAGTGCAGCCTTGTTCAGAGAGCTGGAAAATGATCACCTCTACTTCCTCTCATTCTGCGTGTCACATCATGCCTGTCACCTTCTGAATTGTTAAAGACTGCCTTCACTGCAGAATCATCCTTAGTTTTGGGCAGTGCCATTGATGATGTGCTGGGGTATCTGCAACTGAAAGGTGACTTATGCCATGTCTGATTTTCTTATAATTTTTTTTTAATATCCCCCAAATTTCTTGTAATGGCCCCTTTTTGAACATGTCCTCCTGTGCTGTAGTTCTCTGTCCATCCAGAGCAGACTAAACACAGCAATCTCTGCTAGCCTGTGCTGGACTGTAGGTTGAGTTTGCCCAGTTCTCCTCTTTGCACAACAATAAAAGTTCCCTCTTACTTTGAAAGTTCCTTAAGACCAGAAGCTGCCTTTTGGCTCTGCATTACTTCAACCTGAGTCCGTGGCAAAATCATATTTTCTATCTCCATTTTCAGGTTCAACATTGGCTTCAAAGGGAGAAGTACCTGTCTTCCTCTGATTGGCTTACACCACTCCTCTGGATGGAACTGAGACAGAACAGCAGCTCTATTAGACTCTGAATAAATTGCTTTAGGTAATAAGTGTCCTTTTTAAAAAAAAATTTTAGACTAATACAACAACCAGATCAGCTTGTGTGGTTGGACACCACACTGACAGCATTTTTACACTCTCCCAGCTTTCAGGAAGCCACAGAAACCTGTAAATTATTTTAGAGAGAGAAGGTATTTTAGACAATGAAGATAAAATGTGAAGCTGACAGACAAATAGTAAGATCCTGCCAGATATTATGTCTGTTTGCATGGCTAGCTGTTTGAGAAGTAGAAAAATGAGCCTGTCACTTTTGTTACTGACAACTGCATAATTCACTTCCTAAGTAAACTCAATTAAAGGCATAGCTAAGAATGGGGAAAGGCCTAAAGCTAGATTATAGTCTATAAAAGGATTAGAGCCTGATAATTGTATAATGGATAGTAAGCAGCTACTTCTGTTATCAGGAGTAGCAAGAGGTGCTTAGTAAAGCAGTTATTCAATGTTAATCATGGAGTACCTTTGTGACAGAGCACTGCTTTCCATGATTTATCCAACCAGAGCACAAATGTTGTTAAATAATTGTAATGAGTTTAAGAAATATATGCAGCTTGTCACTGTTTAATTTAAATCCAGGCTCTGCTGTATAGCTGGAATAATCTTCTCTACTTTTCATAGCCTGCTTTAAAAAAGAAACCTATTATTTCTTTCCATAGCTATCTGGCAGAGTTCCACAGTGCTTTACAACAACAGAATGTCAAGGAGCTGCATTTCCTATAAGGCCTTTATTTCCTATAATGTCTTTTGTGTCGTGATGAAACTCAGAACTGACCCAAGAACTCTTCCAGGATAACTGCTCGTTTGACCCTCAGCAAAGGGTTGGAGCAGCTCGGCTCTATTTTCTGTGAGCGAGTCTTGCAGTTGCCCCGGTGCTGACGGGCAGCAACCCGCACTGCCACATCATCTCTAAATAAATAAATAACCCGAGCCTGCTTCAGCGTTAGTGCGCGGTGTCCAGGGGCACAACAAGGCAAGAGACAAGAACAAAGGAAAGGGTGAAGGGGAGCAGAGGCGTTCCCATCTGGAGGCCTCTCAGGAACACAGAACTGGTCACGAGCTTGGGTGAGATCCGACCGAGGAGCAGGGCCAGAGAAGCCAGGCCGGCAGCGGAGGCAGGCTGGGTATGGGGATGGAGCAGATGAGTTTGCAGCTCCCGTGACATTCCAGCTCCCGCTGCCTCGACCTGACCTGGTAACTTGACCTGAGCATTGCACCTTTTCCTGTTTGCAGGGTCAGAGAGAGGTTTGTGTGGGAAACAGGTTCCCTCTTACAGGGCACAAAATCCAGATTTTTCTGGCAGACTAGAAAATAGAAATATTTCTCATTTTAGCTGCAAAGAACAAAGAAGAGATATTTGAAAAGCAAATCTAACCAAATCCCAGTTGATTTGGATTTACTATACAAGGATTTACATAATTTTTGAGGAAATATTTCTTTTGAAAGCCATGATTTGTAACTCAAAAAATGGAATACAAATTGATTATTTAAACACAACTCAGATAATCAATTTGATCACAGAACAGAATTTCAAAACTGGACTTTTTAATTCAAATTTAAAGACAGGCTCTTAAAATCAACAGCAGTGGGTACTATATGTGATTAATTTTTACTTTAAAATATCATCCATTTTTCTTGCAGATTTGAGATTGATCCGTTATGGATAGAATACACTATGAATAGGAATGTGAAATTTAGATCTGGGTCTAAACGAAGATTAGATGTGTTTAGACCTGAGTTTTGATATAGTTCTTTACAGAAATAACAATCAGTTGAAAAGCTGTAATTTGAATGTACCAGATTTTGACGACATTTACAGTCAGACAAGTTTCTTCATGACATAAGTATTTCAGGACTAAAGGACCTGAGTAAACTTAGATATATGTCTAAATGCAACATACTTCCCAAAATATTTGCAAGTTGCATCAGTTCATTAGCTTAAAAAGAATCTTGTAGTCTTGAGTTCTGTCCATAGAATTTATCATTGGTTTACTGAGAAAACGTTAAGGAGCACAACTTAGGGATCACAGCACCAAATTTTAAAATATTAGTGATTCAGAATTAAAAAATACAGTTTATTTTTATATTTTCTTAAGGTTTTTTATTTCTGTAACACCTTCAGAAATCTCAGATACTCTTTTACTTGCTGTTCAACAAATGCGTTGGGGATTAAAATGTCTGTCACAAAATGCATTTAAATGACTGTATCATATTTTTTACCCCATATTTAAATGACAGTCCTGCTAAAAACCACAGCAGTTAAAATAGGCACCTCAGCATTTTGCAGAATGCTGGTCTGAAAAATGTTGATATGCTGTTTCTCTTCCATTAAAATTAAAAAAAAACCCAAACCAACCCAAAATTCAGCATATTCCCACCAGTGACAGAAATGCCTTATGAAAGGTGCTTTTGCAGAAGGAAGATAGAATTTTTAATTCTTAGAGGAAATTCAAATAATCTTTTCCACTCTACACACAGAAGGCAGTGGAAAGGTGGAAGAAGAAACACAACCCAGATTCTGAATGACCTGAGAAAAAAAGGACTAGCTTCCCACTCATCCTCTTCTCCCAGTTATCTCCTGCTCTGTAGTCCAAGTGCTTTGCCAGCTCCTCATCACACTTCCTTAAGGCCAGTTGGCAGCTCCTCTGTTATTATCACGTCTATAAAAATAAGTTTTGCTGTTCCTTCCAAACAAAGATCAGGGCTCCATATCCTGTTTGTCCTCCCAAATGTGGCAGGGATAATTTTTCCACCTCTGATCTCACCCAGCTGCCTTCCCTCAGCATCCCTGTCATAAACTAGTAACTTGAAACCACCAGAACCTGAGGGTTTTACTGACTGATCAGGTACTGGGGAGCAGTCCCTTTCTATCAGAGCCCTTATCAGACTGCTGTCTAAACGCAGAAATTGAAGCATTTTGTCTCTGCCACTCACAGTGGAAAGGGCTGCACTGAGCTGGCAGTGGGAGATACTAACCCTGCCTCTCCAGACACTAAGTCAGAGCAACAAAACCTTCTGCCTGCCTCCTAGATTTAACACCTTACATAAAGACTAAAAATCACCCACTGAAAAAAATATTCAAACCACAAAACTATTTTAAAAGGCTAGTTCTAGTATTTAAACTGTATTTTTATATCATGGACTGAAATACTGAGTAAGAAAACATTAACAAAATGTTCATTTGCATAACTAAGAATTTTAGGCTAAGTGAGTTATAAGCAATGAATATGTATATCCATATATATATGTGTATATGTATAATAAATAGGGAGCAGATTAATCAAAACCCCAGAGAATTAATGACCAACCCAGGACTAGTGACAAGTTGCAGGTGTTTCAATTACAAGTTACAAATGACAGGCATTTTAACTAAAAGTAACATTGAATACAAAACCACCTCTACTCCTGGCCCGAAGGCTCCCTCTATCTTTCACCTTATTTAAATAAAGATATTAGTGATGTTGCTTCTAGATAGATCTGGCAAAAAATGTAGGTTTCTTTTCTGCCTACACATTAAATGAAATTGTGTGCTTTCACAGCTAAAAATAGGCCCAAATATACAAAATGTGCATGCAATCAAAGAAGCGCATAGGAGACAAACAGTAAAAAACCCACCAGCTCTGTGGGTCAGACAGTGAATGTGTGATGCACTGTGTTGAGATTCAATTCAAATGGTGGCTTCACCAATGATTTTAATTCTCAAATATTTTGTTTCTATATTAAAAACAAGTCTGATAACAGCACGACTAATTTATTAATTAGTAAATTACATGACAATAATTTATTGCCTTTAAAGGAATGCATAAAAATTCTCAAGGATTCATCTGGTAAAAATGAGTTTAAGAGTAACAGCTTCAATACCATATAATTTTTCCTTTTCATATTGTTGGAAAAGCATTATGCATACTGCTGTGCCTTGTTTTGTGTATCTGGCAACTCTCTCTTAGAGAAGATAGTTCCCCTTGATGGTTGAGGAGATTCCTGTGAGAATCTATTTTTGACTGTCTCTCTTGGGTGCTGTACAGTGTAACCAACTTTAAGATTCTCCAATAAAAGATGGTCTAATAAGACATGTTAGAGACAACTACTGTTAATAGAGAATGAGAATTGACCGTGGTTGAGCGAAACAGAATTGTAGTGGAAAGTGAAAAGCCAGCATACAACACCTTTGCTTAATGGAATATATATAATATTGGCACGCATTGACATTCACCAGGGAGTAGCTAACTCTAACAAAATTCACACCACAGGAAGCCCTGTGCTATTCTGCTCTTACAATCCAGCACAAAACGCATTCAGAACCCAGGCAATATTGAAAGCACTGAGAAAAACCTACACGTGCACAGGACAGGTCTGTGTTCCCTTGCTGTTCTTATCTGAATTACAGAGGGCAGGGTTGTCCTGAGCAAGATATTTGCCCAACTGAGACCTGATCCTAGGGGCAATAATACATAAGAGTGCTGCTGGTAGAAGACACTTTAAAATATTCATAAGGCTATTGAAGAATGCCAAGCAAAAATTTCATGAGGATGAAGTGAAGTGTTCATTGGAAAAAGAACCTGTGCTGTTAAGCCAGCAGCCAGAGTGAATAACATACAGCTGCTCCCACCAGAGACCACACTTTATATATCTTGTTTCAAAATAATCTGTACATTTTTAATATTCCCTAAAGGACTTCTTGTCAGTATGTGGGTGTGCCTGACTGAAATGAGCAAGCAATTTTGTGGATTATCATTCCGTGTGGAAGACAGGTGTAAGGCTGGAATAAGAGATTAATGCAGGACAGAAAAGTCTCAAACAGAGACTTGCTCAGGTCACTCTCAAGTCTCCACCTGCATAACACCCACTTGAGGAAAAGGAAAATAAGAGAGATAACCAAGCTGGAGTTTGCTGACAAGTGCAGATTGAGCCTGTGCGTGCTTCTGTTTTCAACAACAGCGATAGTGAGGAGTGTGTCTTTGAAGGCGGAGGGTGGGCAGAGGGCTTTTCAAGTACAGAAGTAACAGATGGAAGAAGTGGATTAAGATAGCACTGATGGTGTAGTTGGGGGTAGCAAAGAGCAACAAAACCCCCTGGTCTGGATGGCAGGAGTCCAGTGACAGAAGAATCTGGGAACAAAACTGTAGGCTTCAACTACCTTGGAGCTTGAGAGGAACTTGGAAAAGCAGCAGCAGGAGTCACGGTCACGCAGTCAAGTGCGCCAGAAAGGACTGGATGCTTTTAAAGAGCCTCACCTACAGCCGGTCAGCAACAGGGCCTGGTAAGGCCATCAGAAAAGATCAGCTGCAGCTGCACAGTGGCTGAAGTGATGCAGAGCTGCAATAGGTCAGAAAGGGCCCAGAGAGCAGCACTGCTCAGTCAGTGGGGATGTTTCCTCCCCCGTGGCTTTCGTGTCTCTCCTGAGCTTTGGGAATGTCTTTGCAAACTGACAGAAAGCACAGGCAGCTCTCTCCAGCTTTTCAGGCTCTCAGGATTCCCCATCCCAAAAGATGGTGGCCATTAAAAAGCTGTTAAATTCTGATTTTAGAGGTGCTCAGCCCTCAAACTCCAATCAGGCTCAAAGGGGAATGCAAAAAAAGTATTCCTAAAACTGTATTTTTGTGAGAAGAATTTAATAACCTTTCCATTGCAAAGCTAAAACTGCTTATTTTTCATTGCAGACTGACAGATTCTTTCATTCTTTGACATTAAGAATTTATTTCAATAATGTTATTGTTTTACCTTTGAGTTAGAAAAAGTCACGAAACAACAAAAAAGAAAATCCCACTTTCAAGAGAACAGAAGAGGAGAGAATGAAGTAATTTGTTTAGTTTTCTTTCTGTTTTCATCTTTATGAATTCAAACTTTCAAGTACACAATAAGAAATCCTAGTTCTGCAATTTCCTTGCAGACAGGTTAATTCATCTGGCATGAACACTATCAGAAGGTCAAATCTTTGTCATCAAAGCTGTGAATTCTATGTGAGCAAGCTCCTCGTCCCACTGGAGTTAATGTTTCTTGGTGCTTTCCTCTTAGGAGAAATCTGAGGAGGAAATATTGCTAATTTAGAGAAAACCTGAAAATTGGAACAATAGCTTTAAAAAGATTAACAAAGAACCCTAAATAGAACAAGATATTTTAATTTAGATATTAAATGAAGTCTAATTTAATTTTCATGTGTGGGGAATTATGAGTAGCTACTAGAAGAGTTTGCATTTTGGAGCATAGGATCTCCAGAGCCTGTGATCAGAAGGATGGCAATTCTCTTTCCCATTCTGACACAGACTTTTCCAAGTCTTCAGATCAAATATTGTGCAGGAGAGCACTATTTATAACAACCATGAGAGTTACAAATAAACTATATTCACAGTTTCTCAACTTTGGAGAGGGAAAAGTCACAAGTACGGGTAACTGCGATGCTCTCACTCTTTTGCTACTAAATAAATTTTAAGGGATATATCTCTGAATAAACTCTCAGTTAAATGTCAGAACACATTCCTGCTTCAAAACAGGGTTTAAAATGTGTGCAAAGGCTCCTTCTTAGCCTCTCTGCATGCCTTCCCTTTAGTAAAAACATACAAATGACACAGCTTTAAAATCACTGTGTGAACCTGAGTCACCTGGGCATCCCAGAAGTCCTTCAAATGGAGAGTTGATCGAAATCCTCACAAAGGTAGGGATTAAAACCCCCGAACATGAGGTATTAGAGACAATACACGTATTTGTCAGGTCACTGTGTCCGTGACAGAGTTCACTTGACTGTCTCAAACATTCCCTGTGCTTCCCAAGTGCGTTGCTCTGCTGTGTGCACTGAAACATTCCTTTGGCACAAGGGACTGCAGTGAATGTGCTGGCAGAAGGCTCAGGGTTATCCTACAAATGCCACTGATACCTTTTACACAGCTATTTCACTCTATCAGGTGTAAGTGCAAAGGGAAAGGGGACAAGGAAGAGAATCCGAAATATATAACAGTAATCCTGAAAAAAACAGGGTTTCTCTTGCAAGATCATGTTTCTTCTCCAATTAGTATTGACATACTTTAGAGAAAATTACTATTGAGCACTAGTTCTGGAGGAAAAAAAGAGTGGGTACTGGGTTCATTTTTCCTTTGACAATACTTTTATCACACTTTTCTTGCAGCCATTTTTAGATTATCGAATGAAAATAGGCCATGACCTACTAAATTTGGTCAATTTGGTGGGCATTGGTCTATATAACAGAATGGTCCAGCTGATCTGCCAGGCCATTAATGGGTCCAGCATTCCAACAAGTGCTGGAATGACAATCTTTATGGAAATCACTGGCTGATATTTGAAGTCAAGTGCAAATGGGTGTTGGTATAGCACAGATGATGGTGCATGGGGGAGTGGTAAATTTTCAGAGGAGAAAAAATGGTTAAAAAATTCTATTTTACAAGACACCATGGGTTGTGGTTGACATGAAGCATACGTCTGTAGTATTTTCATATTTCCTTGTTCCAAGGAAGAACCACTGAGGTCTAGGAGAGGCAGATGGACAAATACGAGTAAAATCCAGGTTGACATCAATCCCTTCAGGGTTCCTGGTTGAGCTGCAGGGCGATGGAAATTTTCCATGTCTTTTTAGCATTAGAAATCTCAAACCCAAGGATTCTTTTGGAAAAGGGAAAGACCAAAGATTCAGTCAGCCAATGAGAACATAAACTGCTGAGATCAAAGTGTCAGTACAAGCAATTGGTCTGAAATATGGGATCCTAATCACTGGAACTGATGGATAAGAAGAGAACCATTTCACATCTGACGAAGCAAAATGTAATTATTATGAAAGTGGTGATAGGGCAGGTAAATGACTTGCCCCCAGATTTAAAATGTCAAACCTAGTTAATTTTACCTCAGCTAATAAAAACAGCAGTGATAAGACTGTTACAGATTGGTGAAAAATTAATGAAGTCTTTAATGAACTTTATGGCAAATTACATAAATCAGACCTAACTTAATAAAAGCCCAGAAGATTTTTAGTAGTGATTAGATTTTTCAGTTGCTGAATGATAAAGAAAATAACTCCATTAAAATCTTCTCTGCCCTACTGGAAGGTTCTGAAAGACATTAAAGTAGAGGAACCAGAGCCAATTACCAATAGTTTCAACAGAGAGGTCATTAAATAAGCTTAGAGTTTTATTTTGAAATAATTGTTTGCAGAGCTGACCAGAGCGTATTTTGAAAAGCCCTCATAGCAAACAACAAAGTCAATGTTTCTTTTTGGATGAACACGAGGAAAGAGCTGTGCATGCTGTGCAGACATGTAGAAAACATCGTGTTTCACACAGTGAAGGGTTTTGCTGGAGTTAAGTGATAAGCAGTCTTAGTTTGTAATGTTTCAAAAATTATTTAAAAAAACCCAAAAGAGGAGCAAAAGACAAACTTAAACAGAGACAAAATGGATTCCAAGGGCTTTATTAAGATCAGGGTTCCTCATAGCAGTTATGTAAGAAAAATCTGCATTAAATGCTCAAGTGTTTGGATGTGGACATCTTTGTAAACAGGCAGAAATTTCAACAGGAATATTTAGTAGTAGACAGAGACAGCACTGGGGCCTAATTTCTATTACATGACAATATGTTTGGAAACTTAAATTTCCTTCTTGTCTCTGAGATGTACTTGCAATTAAACCATCAATAATCATATGTTGAAAACTTTTTTCAGATTCAGAGGAGAGTTCAGGCTTTGTGCAGGTTTTTCTAATTTATGTTACTTATCAGGGACCAGTAAGGGAAAAAGAAAAAAAAAAGATTGTGCCTTGTCTCCTAAACGGTGCCAAGAAGCCTTGAGTGAAATTGGTCACATGAGAATCACAGGCAGTGATTTAAAAGGCTGGTTTATTTTTGAATTTATCAAACTGGTGGAAAAAAATTATCTTTCCTCCTTCTCAGAGTTGCAGAGTTCTATCAGAAGTAAAGTTCCAATCAGCTACGTCTGAGCCTTTACAAATGGAGAAATGCATTACAAGAGTTAAAGATACCATGGAGGGGTGAATGAAGAAGAGGATTAGTGGCTTCCTTCCAGCAAGAAGGCAGTGAACAACTGGCAGGCCATCAGATAATTTGTAAATGCAATAACCTTTTATTACTCTTTTATAAGAACACTCATCCACTCCAATAAACGTTGCCACTCTCCACCCACTACAGCACCAGAGATCCCCCTCACACTTTCTGTATTTCAAAAAGCAACCCAACAAGCCCATTTTCTGGCTACCTGGAGTCAGTCCATTGCAGACAGACATAATGAAAACTTATTGAGAGACTCCATTCCTCGTGGTTTGCTGGTGGTGGAATTCACTGAGCAAAAGTCAAACAAAATATCTTCCCACAGTATTGGAAGCAGTTAATGAAAGTATCATGTAAGAGTTGTCAGCTTCATACTTTCTAAACAAAGATATCCTACCTTTTCCTTTTTTTTTTAACTTTGTTTTGAATTTTGCCTTGGAATCATAAAGTAGAATTATGGGAAATTTCCTATTTGAACCTCAAATTATAGCATGAAGCCTTCACCCAAACTAATCCTCAGGACTTTTACATGAGCCTATTTAAAAGACTTGTCCAGACACTGACAACCATGAAGGCTGTTCAGTAAGACTAGACAGATGGGTGTTAGATGTGGAATTTTACCTCAAACATTGACAAGTCATCCAGTACCCACACTGAAAAGCAAGACGACCTCTGAACCCCAGGCATTTTGTGACATGAGACTGTAGAAGAGCTACCACTCTGTTCAGTAACTATGGCACACTGATGCAACCAGAGCAATAAAATGCAGCTGAGTAATACAGAAAAAACTTGTTTTTATAACACCTCCTCAGCAGGACAACTGACCAGTCTGCAAACATTTGTTTTTACACAAGGATGCTTTTGAAATTACCTTTGAGCACCACTCCAGGAAAGGGGAGCAGAGCAAGCTGTTTGTACTTCACCCTGTGAGCAGGAACGTGAAAAGGGAGGCTCATGGCAGGCCTGGACTGCAAGGCTGACTGAATATGTCAGTGAGGTAAGACAGATTGTACAAAAGTGCCTTCTACCCCAGCCACAGGAAGAAAGGAGGAAGAGTTTTCCAAGGGGCATTACCATCTTTGGCACACATGGCTGTTGCTCAAGAAAAGCTGTTCTGTTTCCAACCTTGGAGGTTTCCAAAATTCATCTGGATAAAGCCTCAGGTAACCTGGTCTTATCTGAGAGCTGACTCTGCTGTGAACAGGAGGTGTGATTAGAGAACTTTAGAGAACTCCTGAGGCCCACCCCAGTCTGAATTATCTGATGACTCTGAGTGCAGCTGGACCATCACTGTGCTTAGGCACAAATATGGAATTTTCCTTCAAGGCTATCCTTGTAGCTCTCATTTTAAAAAAAAGTTGGAAAAATATGCCCAAACTATTTCTATATAAATGTGTAACAATTTGCGATGAAAGCGTGCTCCATGCAGAATTGTGCTGTAACCATGGCAACTTCCATTGAGAGAGACATCCATTGTAAATCTATAAGGATCTCATTTAGAAAAGATTTAGTTGTACTACTCACCCGTTTATGAATATTCCAATCATGTAAAAAACACCCCAGTTTCTTACAGAATTGTTTTTAAATAGTGCAGCTGTGTGATTAAGAATGCTATCAGAAGCATTTACATTGAACAGTTTTAAAATTTTATTTTATGATTCTTCTGCAACTTAGATATTTTGGAGAGTAGTTTGGAATCCTTTGCTGTAAAATCACTGCAGATTTATTTAGTCTGGCTTCTAACATTCCACTCTTCTTTTCCAGATGATATTTTTTACATCTAGACTACTGGGAAATATGTCTTAAAATACCCAGCTCCTTGTATGAGGGTAAATTCACAAATCAAGAAAGGTTCACCCCTCTTAGGACCTTAGCTGTGAGTTCTCTTTAAAATCATCCTCTCTCTGTTGCCTCTCACCTAAGCAAAACTCTGCACCAGTGTTTCCCTGCTGTTTCTGTCCATCTTGTAACCTTTCTCAGTGGAATACTGGCCTTTGTTTCTCACTAACCTTTTGTAAATTCTCAGATGGTGGTCTTGTCTCTAAGGTATCAAACTCAGTGTTGAAGTTTGGGATAGTTGTTTTGTTTCTTGCTGACAGGCTGATTTACCTACTTACAACCACAATTTAGGATACACAGAAATAAATCCTTAGAGGAGAGATTAAAAATTTGCAGGGAAATTTAAGGTTACAGTTTTTAATTAGATGTATTTTTTACTGTTGGTTTACTAGTGCAGTCAAATGCAGAAAGGGAATGAATCATGAATCATCTTAGCTCTGCCTGCTTTTCTTAGCACTAGAGCAGAACAAATCCCATTCAAGGTGTATTTCTTTGCGTGGGAAGGCATCAGCCAGACATCAATAAAGTTGATATGTGCCAAAAGCATTTTAGAAATTCAGAACAGCCTCCTCAAAACAGCACAGCTCTGGGGACAAAATAGCACTGGTGATGTTGGATAACAGAGCCTACTCATGAAGCAAGGATGCATGTCAAGTGGCTAAATATATTGGTAATGATTTTAGTTTTTTGGGGGGTGTCTTTTTTTTTGATACTGCTCTGTTCCCATTTACTTGGGGAATAAAATCAGCATCTACAGATGCCCAAGGGCCTTCTAACAAACTTTACCTGATGATTAACTGTGCAAAGACATGAGAGGCCTTGGGGAACCTCTGATTACCTGCATCTAAGCTTGTTCAGGCCACCTGACAGCATCATTTTGCAGATTTTAGAGGGAAGTAATAACTTTTCCTGGGAGAAAGACTGACCTCCTGAAATGGCTTGGGAAAAAGTCAGCAAGTCCATTACTAAAGTCCATCTGAAATGCTTAAAACAGACTTGGTCTCTAGTATAGATGTGTCTTAATAAATGAAATCTAATGTGCTGTTGAGGGAAAAAAATACTTCCACTACTTTCCTGATAAATTTGTCTAATAAAAGAATACTTAACTCTTAAGAGATGTTTAATTTTTCAGGACCTTTTATGAACAACACCAAGCACACTAATGTAATTATTCAGTTCTACAGTTTCCTTCTCAAGGAGAGAAAAAAGAAATGCTGTTTGTACATACAGAACACTTCAGCCAAACTCCCTTTTCCATTACTCCAGCTCTGATACACCCAAATATTTATTCATGTCTTGACCGTTTTTAAAATCTCTTTACAAATCAGAACTGTCTTAGGGAAGTTTCACTTTATCAGCAACATTGCATCCTGCTGCAGAGATAACACAGCTCGCATGGTAACACTGCCTGTAGGTTACAATTCTCTTGGATACCGTCATGGAAAAGGAAGAAACATCATCAGTTTGGGAGGCATCCGTTTTCCTCAGCTTGCCAAAGAGTTAAAAGCAATTAGTTACATCTCATAAAAATGGCAAGTCTTTTACAGAGCAAACACTTGTTCTATTTTCTCTCTCATCTTCCATTTAGTACAGTGGTTCAGGACCGTGCTTTAGAATTCAAGATTTGACCTACACCTCATTTTTAAACTAAAACCAGTCCTCCCCTGCTGTGATCCCTCTTTTCTAAACAACTCACTCTCTCATTTCTGAAAGGCAGCAGAATGCAACGTGAGCATTTCTCTCACCCCACAAATGCACATAGGAAGAGGAAGATGTTTAACAATGTAACAGACACAATCCAAAGAATGAGTGAACCAAATGCACCTGCTGCTCTGACGTCTGTCAGGTCTCATTAAACCTCTAGCAGTAAACTTTCAAAACTGACTGGAAACCACAGTTTGCCACCTTACAGGGTTGAAATCAGAGCCCTTCCCACAGGATTTCTCCCTAACCTGGAGAGCAGCCACTCAAACACGGGCTGGAGTTGGTCTTTTGCATCAGTGCAGCCGAAAGGAGAAGGACTCCTGTGTACGTAGTCCTGCTTGGATGGGTGTGTCTGGTTTAAGGTACAGATTAGATCCACATGTGCTTTTAGCCAGTGCCTTTGGGACTTTCAGCCTAGTAATTAGTTCATATTTTTGAGTGTCCCTGTATTAAAGACAGGTCTTTTTTATCACGTCAGTCCTTTCTCCTTTACTAGAATTGGAACAGTGAAAGGGACACCTAGCTTATTGGATGGATGGGTTAAAAATACTTTAAGTATAATTACTGTGACATGCAGTAGTTATGAACTGAAATTTCTTACATTTCCGAAAGTTGAATCTGAGGTTTCTAAGAGCAGCTATTCTTACATGGAGACAAGAACTGTTTTGTTCTGACTGTGGCTCACAGCACTCACACTTGTGGCACTTCCTCATGGGAACCTCAACTTCTGTTTTTTCCACAGTATTAATAAAAGCCAGACCAATAACATGTGGTTACCCTTTGTTAAGGAAAACCCAGCAGGGCTGCTGCAGCTGGCTAACCAAGTGCTAAAGCCCAGGGACAGGAATTATTCCCTGTGCTCTCTTCTGTCACCTGCCAACCCAAGAAGATGCAAAACCATCTTCTGAAGACTTCTGAACTATAGTTTTAAAAACCCTCCCCTAGTCAAGGCCCATCCTTTCAGTTTGATTTCCACTTCCAGTTTCTCTGCGTGAATGTGCTCAGAGAGGAACATCAGCTTTCTATAGAGCATCCAATCACCATAAATCTTCCATATCTCATATGGACAGGGAGTAGAAGGAGCTGATCTGATCGTACACCAATTTCACGTGGCTGCTCATTTGTAGAATGCAAGTAACTGTACCAGACAGTTGCACCAAATATTTGTTTGGATAACTTATCTTGGCCATTGTCAGAGTCAGATCAGGAGGAAGGCACAACATACCCAAGCTTTCAAAGCCACCACCTACAGCCAGTGACCTGATTACATGAAAGTCTCGGGTTTGTTAACAGAAAAATGAGAGTCCTTAATTATGGGGGGGAAGGGGGGGAAGGAAAAAAAGAAAAGAAAAAAAGAAAAAAAAACCCCACAAAGGCAGCAAGCCTGGAGGTATCTCTGTCATGGTACTGAAATATGCTAAAAACCCCGGGCTGCCTTAATTCAGATTTGGGACTCATGCCCATCTTTATTACCTAATTAATTATAAAGATGAACTTGCAGGAAGTGCAATTATCTGTATTTTCTGCCGAGTTTCAAAGTATTTGGCAGAGAGATGGGCAAAATCTTTTATTTGTTGAACAGGAAATTTGTCACTCGTTATCATAGGAAGCTAAAAGTATTTGAAAATTTGGCAAATAATTTCAGCCAAAGGAGGGAATTTTACAAGAAATGTTTCCATTTTGAACACAGACTTGTTCAAAATAGCATCTTTCAATTTAAAGTAGATCTTTAAAAATCAACAAAAGATTTAGAACAAACTTTTGGAAATACAGCATTTAATTTAGTTGACAATATAACATTTTGTGTTCTGTCAAAAGATAACGAAATATTTTATCACTTTGCAATCAAAAATCCTTTTCTCTATCAGCACTTTTCACATAGGTCACAAAATTCATTTCCCATTACACCACCAGCGCCCTGGAGTCCATCATGGTTCATTCCTGACACAACATCCACTTGCATGTTAAATTCCCAAATCTAGTGTGGGCAGTCCCAAACCACGAAGATGTTCAAGTACAATCTTGTTCAGAACACCTTCCATGACAGATATTCTTCAATTTCTAGCCAAACCCCTTTTCAACTAGTGTTGCGATCCGGTTTAAACCCAGAAGAGCAAAGAAAACTAAGTCTCTGTGCATAAACCGGATGGAACTTTGAGAAGGTTCAAAATATTCCCAAAAACGAGACTAAAACCAAACGAGGATAGATGTTGGTGCCAAAAAA
>VYZQ01047389.1:15651-41569 GCA_013400655.1 Mystacornis crossleyi | reverse complement strand
AAAAAAAAAAAAAGTATTTTATGTAATAGTAAAAGAAGCAAAGAGAAAAGAAAGAAAAAAGACAGAGAAAGAAGTGTGCGTGGGGGGTGCGGGGACAGGGAGAGGTGACGGGGTTAGGTAAGCACATCACCCTTCCGAGGGTCCCAGCGATGTCTCGTTGCTCCCCTCCATCTGCTATTCTGGTGGTGAGGGTCCCCCGCGGCCATGCCACGCCACACGCCGCCACACTCCAAAGAGGAAAGAATCCCGCGGATTAATACATGCTTTGGGCCAGGTGGGAATGCCCACGTGCCTCCCTTGCGGGGGCCAGCTTGACCCTGTCCCTTGCAACACTGAGGGTCTGGTGCTCTGGTGCCGGGTCTGGGGACTCCTCTGAGGGGGCCCTTTGCTGGGCCATGTCACCCCCTCTGCTGCGGATAAGCTTTCCCCGGGTGAAGGCCCCTCAGCGGGGCCCCTCTGCACAGCGGACATGGGCGGGAGGTCCCTGCGCCTCTCACCGGGGGCTTTTCCGGCTCACACCCGAAGCCTCCCTCCCTCCCCCCACCTTCTGGTGCGAGGGTCTGGCAGCTGATAGCCCCGGGGCTGTGCTCTCCACTCTGGAGGTGTTAAGCTTAGGGTTTGTGAATGTCCCCAGCCCTGAGTTGTTACTTTATCTTATCTTCATCAGCGAGCAGTGTAAGGCCTCAGTCAGGACCCCATTCAGGGTGTGGTAGTCTTCTCTGCAGCTTTTTGCAATACAGTTTTAAAAGTCCTTCATGAAAAGGTTTGTGTCGTAAACTGTAATATTTCCGTCTCTGACAACTCGGAAACACATACCATTTTAAATAGCACTGCTGGTTCTTTTGAGCTGTGTTTAGAAACCAGTGTCAAACCTCTCTGACGCGGTATTAACATCAATCAGAAAAGCAACAAACTGCAGTTGTTGAAAGCAGATTCTGTATACAGAGATGGATTTACTTCTCTGGAAGGAATGAATATAATACAGTAGCTAGTGTAGAAAATAACAAACGAGGTTAAGAAAAAATGCCCGATTAATAATTTGGGCCCGTGATTATGGGAAGTTTTGGAAGAGGTTTATTTTAAACACAAAACTTGCACAGACAAAAAATGACAGTAAATGTTTACATGCTCCCTGCAATGGCAGTGGGGATTATGGTTGGATTGGAAGCAATTTGAAACTGAAAAACAGTAGTAGTAGCCTGTCACTGAAGAGTTAATCAGGCCAGGAATCTAACGATATCATCCACAGGAGGGAGCAGCTTCTGAGTACATAATCCTTGATAACTCTTATTGTAGAATTTAAAATGCTTTGCTCTCACCTCAGACTCTTGACTGGATTAAAACCCACTACTATTCTATTGTAAGAATCATCAAAAAGGGTTAATCTTAAATGACTATTCCACCTTAAATGTAAAATATGTTTTTACTCAAATCAGTGACAGTGTAGAAAAACTCCAGCTGAGCAGTTGAAATCCTAGCTCTTCCTATGAAGAGGAACAAGATGACAGGGGATCATCCACCACTGCTGGAAATCAGAAAAAGGCAGTTTAGTCTTTTCAGCAAGACCCCATGTGCAGCCTACAGAAGCTGTGTTAGGAACTACGTGGGACAGTGCCAAGGGAACCCTCACTTACAGACTTGGTGTTTCTCTTGAATGTAAAGCTGCAACAAAACACAAAAGTGCGTAGACGTCAAGAAAAATTCAACAAATCAAAGCAAAATTGGGACAAAAGAAGTGCAAAGCTACTACCTTGATCCTGAAGTCATTTATGCCATTACATAAAACTATCTCCCCAATACTAAACCCAAGGCACCGCTATGAAGATCCTGAAAATGCTTTACTTCACTTGATACAAAATACTGACTAAATACAAATTAAAAACCAATAGTGTTATGTCCTTAAGTGTGATTGCAATAACAAGTACACTTTCAACAAGCAACACCATCTTGAATTTTTAAATTTTTGCCTTTCTTAACCCCAGCAAGATGGAAGAGGAAACAAAATTACAGATGGAAGCGCTAGTATTGTGAAGAAAATAATCCCACAGCTGCTTTTTAAGACTTGGAATAAAGTTGCCTAGGAGCCATCCTTCTTCTTCATTGCTGTTTCTGTCCCTCCCTCCAAAAAGAAGTCATCTGCAACTCATATTAATATTTCCTTATTGCATACAGCTTTGATTTGCTTTGCTACTACTGCTAGAGTGCCTTACTGTCTCTGTCCAGTCTGCAGTGCCTGACAGTCTGTGATCTTCCAATGCATCCGTGCTTCCCGTCCTTTAGAAGTACGTACTTCCAAAGCCACAATGTTAGCAGGCCTAGTGACCTCTGCAGCTGCTGAGGAGAACTTCCTGCTTCTTTTTTGTGTGCCACAGGACACCCTGTGTCCATTATTCCAAAGGGAAGCTGCAGCAGAGAGTCTGCAGGCAGTACAAATTTTGATTGTTCTGATCTTATCACTGCTTTAGTATAAATATTTGGGTCATATAGGGAAAAATGGAGTGTTGATATTGTCTTGAATATCATAGCTTAAAAGTCATCAAGTTTGGTGTCCTCTTGTCACTCCGACTCGCTGAGAGCATCCTGCTGATCTTTATGTAGTTGTTACTGTTGTGCAGTGGACATTCATTGATTTTGTTCTCAATTCCGATATCTGAAATCAGCATTGTTTGCCCCTAATCTCTCCCCAGAGCATCTTCCCTGAATTGGCCTTATCTTCTGGTTGTTGCTGAATGTATAGATGTTTACAGGGACAAGGATGTAAATTATTTTAAGTGACTGTTGCATCATTCAAATGAATGTTTCTTCATTAACTCAGTTTTAAGAATGCCTGCCAATGCTGAAGGAAACATAACTCTAATGAAGCACTTACAAAATGTCAGAGAAAGTCTAAATTAGTCTCTGAGGTTTTCAAAATATTCATTAAAATATATCAGAATGTAGAATGTTTTTCAACCACAAAGACAACCCTATTACTGCAAATTTCATTATGCATTTTCAGTTGAAATAGTCACATAACATTTAACATAAAGCAATAAACTTGATGCTATTTTGGTCCGCTCTACACCATTTAAAAGAAGTGTAAGGGATTTATTTTCTGAAGCATCAAAAATCAAACAAAGAATGATGATCCATATCTGAGCAAGTTCTATATAATTACATTTAATTCATTTAGGAATGTATAGGACAGTTTCAAAGTTGAGAAAAATATTCACTAGGTTCAAGGTTTTCCAAAATATTTCCACTCACATTTCCACTAAAATTAACAGACGAGTTCAGAGTACACTGAACAATGATTTTCCTTAATGTAGCATAACCATGAAAAAAGTACAAGACTGGTCCTTCTATTCTGGGACAGAGGAATTATCAAAATGCTTGTTCTTTCAGTTTTCTGTTTATGCCAGTCATTAAACTGGTCTCTCTTTTTATGAAAAATGCAAATGAAATCTCTTTTGGGTGTTCTGGCAAATAGAATTAGAAGTAAAAAAATAACTTAGATAGTATATGTAAAAAAGGGTGAAATAAAATCTGGTAAACTCATTCTCTTTAAAAATTATCACCTGCAGAAACAATTTAATCTTTCCCCCAAGAAATTTGAGTAAATGTGGCCCATGCCCAAAGGTACCGCTGATTTTCAGGTCTTGAAAAGTCTAAGAACCTATGAAGCAGGAGAAAACATGTAGCAGCCACTTAAAAAGAGGGCAAGATTGTTGATTAGTTGTACATTTTAGTGTGGAGAAGGAGTTGAAAATCTAGAATAGGAAAGGCTTAGATTCTCCTGGTGTGTTATACAAGGCAAGTTAATTCTGACAGAAAAAGGAGTTAATATTTTAAATTTTCCTTCCTTAATGACTCTTTTTCTTTCTGCCCTCTGTGAGTAGGGTATTAGTCTAAATTTAACATGCACAGCATGACGATTTTATTGAATGATTTACTAAGACTTCATGCATCATTACCTCATTGAAATATAATGAATAATCATTTATGACTTTTCAGTTAATAGTGTTCAGTAATAAGGGCTGATGCTGGTTTAAACCCACACCTGAGGAGGTGAATGCAACATGGAAAAAGCAGCTTAAGTACCCAGGGCATGCTTAAAGAAAACACTTTGGCAACTGCACCTTACCTAGATGAGAATTCCTAACAGAGAATTTAGTCTCATGTCTTATATCAACTGTATATCATTAAGAGATACAAATTTAGGTTGTATTTTGCATGTTGGTGATATGCATTTACCAGCAGATTTCTCTGTGCTCAGCTGCTTTTAGGTTCCTTAAGACATTTCCCTTGAAGTTTTTCTAAATAGTAGATAAAAAATATCTATGGAAAACTGTAAGAGTTCACTTATCCTGGGACAGAGGTGATAGCATTGCATTGCTACAGAAAGGATGGATTGGTTTTCTTTCACATTGTGGCATTCTCTGTTAAGATTATGGCAATGAGTCTTTAACAGGTAAGTCTGTATAAGCCTTTGAAAACCTCAACCAATCGTTTAAAGTAAAGAGAAGAGAGAACAAAGGGAAAAGGGAGCTTCCTGTAGCTGCCTGCTGATGCCTGCCTTAAGCCAGGATATATGAGTACAGAAAGGATGAACTATGTCTTCACTAAGCAAAAGGACATTTTCTTGACAATAAAACAGGGTAACTATCCTGCAAAATCCTAAACCAGCAAATGCTAACTTAGCTGGATCCAGGCACTTAAAGCCCAGCTCGTAACTCCTAGTTCCAGTGAGAGACCACTTGCTATTGCTGCTTGCCTGCGTTAGGGTTTAAGGATAACTTCTCAACTGAGTGAGAGCTCAGCTAAGGACAGTCTCAGTCTCAGAAAAAAGATGTACCAATGCTGTGCAAATAGCACCTACAGAGACTCCTTGAAAATATAAAAGCCAAGAATTCACCTTACTTACCTGCAGCTAACATTGACCATATTGACTCCTAATTCTTGCTGTAAAAATTGGTTCTACCCATGGCTTTTGAAAGCACAAACTGTGTAAAATATTTTGAGTTTTCCTTAAAAGTCTGGAGCTTCACTACTCTAGTAGCAGGCAGAAAATTTACTAGAATTGTCAGGCATCATATACATTTGGCTGGGGTCAAAAGAGAGCTTACCAGAAATATATACTTGATTTGCATTTAAAAAAATGACAGTTCTAAAGTGTTCCTGATAATACTGTAAAATTTCATGGTCACTTTGTTACACCTGATTTGCTTGGCACCTCAAGGGACACCAGTAAATATTAAAGAGCTCTCAGCCTTTTTTTCTGTCAGTAAAGATTCAAAATGCTTTTGATGGATTCAGAGACTCTTTCGTATGATATTTTATTAACTCCTGCAAACTGTATGAAAACAATTCAAAATATCCCTTAGATAAAACAGCTTTAGCAAGAGCTACATTGAGTCCCACGATTCAGCAATATCCCATATGGTGCCTCATATGTCACAAAACCTGCCTGGATCTTGAGAGTGAGGGTGATTTTTTTTTCCCTGTAGGACTTCAATCTGCATTAGAACAAACCAAAGACAAGCATGCTCTCCCTCCTGGATCTCCATCTTGGAAAAATGCTATTTTTGTGTTGCTTAATGCTTACACCGCCCTGAGATAAATTGAGTAGTTATCTTCCAATGACTACTACTTAGGGTCTTGGAACTCTCTTGATAATTGCAGCCATGAGCCACTGAAGAACTTGGCTTATTAATAATTAAATTCATAAAAAGCTATTGCAAATGGAGACAAACAGCAACCTCTCCAAACACCTGCTGATACAATCTCCCATGTTGGCCTCAGGTGTGAGATACAGATTTCAAATGAAACATTTGGAACCATCCTAGTTTGCCATTGATTGACAACAGTAATTTTTTTTGCATTTTGTTTATTTTCTGTGCTATCTCTAATGCCCTCTTGCAAAAGAAGATGGTAACATAACTCTCAACTTGCTAAAACATGAATGAAGAGTTGCAAAATGATTTTTAATGTGGGATATGTGAAGCCATATGGAATTCCTTTTATGGCAGAAGCAGTCCTTTTTGCAGCTTTTCTTAGTAGGTAACTCTCAACATTTATAACGAGAGAACACCAGACTTCTAGGGAAATCAGTCAACTCTGGCACTAAAACAGCTGCCACATCCCTGAGAGGCATGGCCAGAAATGGCTGGGTATTGGCTATTAGTGGCACTTCACACCTACACCAGTCCCCTGAGGCAAATGCCTTGCGCCCAGAATTTTTACTTCTCATTTGCAGCTCAAAAGTGTATAACCACCCCACCGCCCCCCAACATGTACAAACCCAGTTATATTTCTAACTGGGAAAAAAAAAATCATGAAAGCAACTATTACCAACAAATTTTGTGTCTCACAAAATTGGACTATTAATGATATCACACAAAGATAATGGCCGTTGAGCCATTAAGTGGAAAAATGGAACACGTGAAGAGGAGGTTGCCAAAGCAACGCTGGTTAATAGGCACACAAAGAAATTAATGAAGAGTGTAACAGTTTCTGTATAAAACACATACATAGAATGAGAAATGCTATCTTTTTAACTGCAAAAATGAAGAACTCACTATTGGCAGATTTTGACCGGCAAGAAACAAAAATATAACAGCACTGCCCAAGCACAGAATTTACTGAAACTCAAAAAAAAAAATTATGTTAAAATTTTGAAATCAACTAGAGCATCAACAGGAGACATTAATATTAAGTGGCTACAGTCCCTTTATGGTGAGCCTGCTCTTACATTTCCACAAAACACAGTGGGATCCGTTACAGTTTTTTCTCACTCCATCCTGACACATCAAGCAGCAGTTGAATTACTTGAATTTTCACAACTCTACCAGCAAACTGTATTTTACTCTGCTAGTTTGTTACCCTGGCAAGGGATGTGATAATTACTGAGATCACAAGGGCGCCATCTAAAAACATTGTCACCTTCCAACTCAGTGGCACAAATACACTTGTCTTACATGAACAGCAGAGAGCTTACTATTGATGCCAAAATTCACTTATGGGAACAATTTTGCATCTGCAGTTAAAATAGCTGCCTTTTTGTTTGTTTGTTTGTGTTTTTGAAATGCCTGTTATTTAATTTTTATATTATTAGAAAGCATAGCAGATTGACCTAAGTAATTATTTTTTTATCCACAGACCTCTAATTGATCTGTCTTTGCCATCACTTTTAATGCAAACAACTCCACAACTACTATTTTCCATGTGGGTAGCAGGACTGGCCATTAACTCAGAGACTTTCCAAAGAGTTCTATTCAAACGAATGTTCCTTCTGCAATACCCACTGTTTTCCCCTCCAGTGCTCCCTTTGTTGGGCTTCTCTTCCAGATAGGCTCCATGCTTTTTCTATCTGTCATTTGCCTAAGTGCTCTTTAACACTGATTCCTTTTCCTTTGTGTTTTTGGCCACAAAAATGAAAGTACTGTACTTCTCTGCTCTCTAAGCTTTGGCTAGGACAATCAGGTTACTTGGTAAGAAAGTCTGCTTTGACTTAGTCTTCCTACTTGCCACGAAAAGGAAGGCTAGTAGATCTTTTCTTTTTGGAAGAACAGTGATTACCTAATCGCAGAAAAATGGCTGCTCACAGAGCTACCAAGAATCACTGTTTGATGAGGGAGGGGACAAATCTCATCAGAGCTGTTATTTTGCTGATTATATGAACGAGGCCATCATTTAAAGAGCTTTCTGGCAGTAGGCTCTAATTCAAGAGTTCTGTCAGTTTGGATTTCTCAGCAGGATTGTAAGTGGTCTACTTCACACCTGTCCTTCACAGAGCTCTGCTGAGGAAGAAAACAGGGGAACAGCTTGCCACTAGATATCTACCATTTAAAAGGAAGCATGGGAGAAAGAAATGTGCATTATTCTAGCATGACTGCCCTGAAGATTCCTTACCGAGAAGCACATTTTTCTGCTCATTATTTTTACTGTTCTACAGTAAAATAATTATAGTGCAGTTGCTGCAATCCTATTCCTCTTTGAAAAAAGTTCCACATGTTTCTCAACACATACCTCATTAAAACCCAGAAATTGCCGTATTCTGGAGAAAAGAAATTTTATGCAAATTGTATTATTATGAGCAGAAAAATTGGAGCATAAATTCGAGGATAGTATTTGTTTATAAAACAAGAGAGAGCCTGTGTGTGCTTATTTAAAGAAAAAATATTCAGTGTCATAATCAGGACTGTTTAGAAGAAAAAACCCAAGAGTGATGTTTCAAAATCAAAGATAAACCAGAAAGATACTTCGAAAAATTGCCTAGAAATACAATGCTTAACCACTTGGTGTCACTCTTAACTCGTGCTCGAGTCAGAATCACTGTGTCTATGCCAGCAGGAAACACAGCTGTAATAAAGAAAAGTGACAGACTAGGCACGATTTCACTAGCTGTATTTTGGAAAGAAAATTCAGGTGTTCAGAGATTCAAATAGACTGACCTAACTGTTCGGTAGAGGTTGCATGGTGGAGACATGTTTCACACCTTGCTGTCTGAAGTAGACCAGGCAGAGCCCCTGTCATGTGCAAAACCTTCATCTCTTAAACCCAATTGTTTGATTTATCATCTGCTCTCTAGTTCTTAACATGTATCACAAATGGAAGTGTCCCACAGTTTCTACCTTTGTGCGCTGTTTTCAGTGGATATGAACTTTGAAAAATGTCACCAAACCCTTGTCTTGGTAACTACAGTTAGAAACTGAATAACTATGGTTAGTGAATATCCTGCCTTAGTTGCAGGACTGGACTTCTTACATAAGCAACCTGCAAACCATCAATTTAAAACTTCTAAAAATAGTAGCCTTAGAAGTCAAACTGGTATTTGGCTTCTGCTCTTCTGTAGGCCACATTGCTAAAATAAACTGAGTAGATCATACAAATGCTGGCAAGTACAAACATCACTCTATTCCACGCCAACAGGCATCATGGAAAATAACCCCAGCCCCTCCAGCCATCATGCCCAGGCTTTGCACAGGATGTTGCCTTACAGTGCGTTCAGACCCACCACGAACACGTTTTTTCCCAGCTTTATGCGAGCAGCAACATTTGGCTGCCGTTGGCATCACTGGCAGTTACTGGGAGCGAGACAACTTTATTTCTCAGCAGAAATGTCACTGACAATGCACCCTTCTCTTGGCTTTGCCACAGTGGGATGAAGACGGAATAATGGATGAAAGCTTGAAAAAAGGTAGCTCAGGAGACAGACACTGCTATTACGTTACAGCTCCTTAATTCTGCTAGTTTCCAGGGAGTTGACTTTCATATTTATTGCCCACTGAGAATTTAGAAAAGCAGTATTTATAAAACAACATACTCATATTTATAGTGTGGCTTATTAATGAGAATTTAGGAACAACATGCTCTGGGATTTCCAGTACTTGAGTGATAACAAGGAAAAAAAGGTAATAAGAAAACAATAAAGGTCTTCTCTGCTGGCTTCCTGTTTCCTCACAATACTCCTGATACTGGATATTTGGAAAACGTGCCAGGATTTTGGTTTTTGAACTTACTATCTTCCTACTCACTGTGCATGTTGTCTACTGCAAAAGGTATTAGGAGAAAAGCAGCTTACCTCTCCTCTCTTCTTTCCCCATCCCACCATCTTGTTTGATGCTCAATTCCGTTTTCCTTCCTCAGGGTGATTCTGGGCATTTTGACACGTTGTCATTTTCCCTGGTACTAACACCAGGAAGGCAAATATGGTGTCAGTGACTCAGACCTGCATTGCTGGTACCTCACTCAGTGAGATGCAGTGCAGGAAAGGACCTGCCATCCTCATCCCCTGCTTAGTGGGCACTGCCTCCCTCATTAGTACCTCTACTCTCAATTCCCTGCAATAGTTTGTAAATTTTCCTTTCTTGCTACCAGTCTTTCTGAATAATATCTAAGTTAACCTACTTTATCTTCAAGATTTTTCTCCCGTGAGCTCAAAGTTTCATTCTAATTTAGCAAAGGCGGTTTGCAGGCGCAATTGATTTGTTCAGTGTTACAGAAGCATTCTCTGGATTAACAAAGAAATGAACTGGAGCCCACTGAATGACAGGCTACAGTATCACATCCTTCCCATCTTCATTGGCTACCTTAGACTCCTGTTTGGATTTTCATATTTCAGTTTCATATTTCTGATTCTGACAATGAACTGGGATAAAATCAGTTGAGAGCTGCAATCCAGAACTCATGTTTCTGGACTCAACAAGGATGAAATTTGCTCCCTGGCACCTACAAAGCATGGAGCTGCTGGTTTGTACTGAGCTTAAAATGGTAACAATGCCTAGTTTCATGTTCACACCTTACATCTGGATATACTGCAATGTAATGTTACAGAAAGCCGATCTGAAGCATAATGAAATTAGTTCCAGAGCTGCTAAGCAGCTGTGAACAAGCGACTCAGGACTCTACCAGCAAAGTTAAATGACGAGAAATGGTGTTTCACAGCAAAGGCAACATCTAACAAAACTTGCTAACACAAAGCAATAGGGTTTTCAGCTCACTGACAAGCCCGTCACCATATTGATGCATCAAGCCAATGTTTTCATTCACTCAGAATGTATCTGATTTGAAAGAACCCCAGTAAAGCTGTATAAACTGGTTAAATCGGTGCAGAAAGGCAGGAAATCTTCAAGAAGGCTGCTAAGCAATGATAGAATCATCGCTTGATTGCCCATTTCTGACTGCTCTGTCACAAACCCAGCATTGTTCCCAAGGTTTGTGACCCAGCCCATAACGCACCAGCTGAGACTGACAAAATACTACCATCTACTGGCCTGCCCATCACAGAGGCTCTCGGCCCTTCCTCAGTCCCACAGAGCCTCCAAGTGTTCCAGTTTAGCACTCAAATTCATGAGAAAGGCTGTCTTCTCTCAGGACGGCCTGCAGCAGAGCCGCTATCCTGCGCTCTCTGCAGACGTGGCGCAGCGAGTGCTGCGCAGGGGCCGCACAGTGAATGTCAGTGCCGAGCACCCCGCGTGTCCCTGCCGGCACCGCCTTGCAGCTCGGACGCTGTCTCTGGCAAAGCCGGCAGTGGGCAGCTTTCACTGGCACCCAGGCTGGGCAAAAAAGGCCACAGGCACGGGAGTGGACAAGTTTAGGACGACCTCCTCTGTTGTTCTCCATTTCCTTTATCTCAAATCTCTGAGTTTTTAATCTCACTGGCGCAAACCCTGCTGTCATCTACAGGTGCCTGTAATCACTGAGTTTTCTGTCACCCTCCCCTCACTTCTTTCAGCCCATTCCTTCTCTCCTAGAAAACAAAGAGAATCAAAATTGTTGATTCAGTTGGATTTTGGTGAATCAAAAGATAGAAAATCACATCAAAGTCTAAATATTCTACCTTTTATGGAATCTAAACTAGTACTTGGCACGTGACAGTAAGTTTTCACTGTAGTGTTAAATATTCAGTTAAAAATATTAACCATTTGTTCTCAAGACAGATGTTTTAAAATAATTTATAATAACAAAATTATAGCAAATAAGTAGCAAATTATAGCAAAAAATTGATACACTTCAAGAGTATTTAGAGATGTGAGTGAAAGCAAAGTCTTAAAACTCTTCTTTTCAGCTGTCATTACGAAAGCCCAGGATAGAGGGGCTGACTGAAACTACATTGTTCCAGATAAAGATCCACAAATCCACAAGACCTCCAGAAACAAGTAGGAGCGTTCCCAGCACCTCTTTTTTCCCCCCAGAAAGATGGTAGCTGTTTACTGCTGAAGCCTACTAATATCCATGTAGTGCAAAGAGGAGAAATTTATGTTTCCACTCTTTGGTCCCAGCCATACTCTGGCTTTTTTTGTATTTTCTGTCAATCGTTAAGCATGGCTGCAGTTATTATACTTTTAGGTGTTGAAGAAACATCCCATTATTAGTTTTTAATATTACTTTGTGATTGAATACTTGAAGTCAGCGATAGCCTTGCTCTGCTCATGTAATTTCTTTTATTACATTGTTTTCCTATATAATATAGAGGGTTCATTAAGAAAGCAGCAAGCTGAGGGTTATTACTGAAAGCACATACTTAAAGGAAAAGTACATAGTCAATACAAACATATTAATTGGTGTACATCACACAACAATTATTCTTTCACCAATATGTTAAAGTTTTATGAACCATTTTCTTTCTGCTTATGTGGAAAACCATTCATAATCAGTCAGTTGATCTAGGGTACACCTATACCATATACCTTGTGTATTGACTGCCTGGGTCTAAGGATATCAGCAGAACAGGAGATGTTTATAGCTTTGCATGCTCCAGACAACCAAACATTGCTTAAAGTACCTTTAAAACAAGGTAAGGTAATCAGATTTATCATGAGGTTGAAAGCATAAAGAGAGGGACCATATATATTAGATATTGTCTCCTTTACAAAGGAAAGATGGATTATTAAAAGCTATTAAAAACTCAAATTAATGCATATTTTATAGACTCAACAGCATTAAGAGGAAGATTAAACTTAAAGGTGGCCATTTCAGGCTTTATGCAGCACTTTATGAATTTATTTCCATCCCTTGAAGTAATGTGGGTGTAATGCCAGCAGACCAATTATGTTACCAGAATGAAGTAACCATCTATAGCAGCTTTGCTTGAAATGCAAAAGACTGCAGAGACACCTTCACACTAGAATTCACTATTTTTACACCATACATAGAAAGTAATCTTTTTATAGCAGATACTTCTTGTTTTCCTTAAGTTTTTACCATTTTGGTAGACTTCAGGAGGCATTTAAAATTCTCACACAAAGTCTTATCAAGAATGAAGGAATAACAAGATTAGTTACTGTAATTTGGTTGAGTGAGTTTGAAAGACTCAGAATATGATACAAAACCTACTGGAGCTAAACAAAAGAGTTGTACTGTCTGTAAAGCGTAACTTTATGTAAAAATTACTCAAATTCACAGAACTAAGAGCCTGTTCCCGTATTTCTGAGCCATGGGATCCCACGTGTTCTGCATAGGAAAGTAGAAAGTAGAATCTGTACTGACAATTCATTCAGTAACATGAAACAGAATGGGAGAGTCAAGGGATCCTGAAGGGCAGAAAGCCCAAGCCAGCCCCAGATGCCTCCTGTAGCTGGAAAATCAAGGACAGAGTGAAAGAAACAAAAGTGAAGAAGAAAACTGAGGATAACTGTTACAAAGAAAATTTCATTTATGTGATGCAGAAAACATAGAACTGCTCTTACAAGAAGTATAGTGTAGTTGCATTCAATATATTTGGCAGATCACACCAAAGAGAGCCAACAGATCGGATCTATCAGTTTTCCATTTCCGAATGAGAGCTACATAAAAATGGTTAAGTTTATCACAGGAAGTCTTTCCTTTTATTAAGGAAACTTACCTAAAAGATAAATTCTGTTTGTAGGTGTACGAAATTGGTTACAATGGTTAAAATTTTATGGACTTGGAGAAAGTGCACATTAGTTACTAAATGGTTTTGGAAAGAAAACCAAGTTGGCATAATCGAGAAGTAAAATCAATGATATAATTTGAAAGATAGTATTTAGATTTAAAAAAAAAATTCTATTTCTACACAAATATAGGCAAGATAGATATAAAACAGGAAGACTAAAACCACAGATGAACTTGCTAACAGCATAACATCTTTCAAACACGCCACATGCTGCCTGAGAGTCTGTAGGGCGAATACACGTTTATAGCAAGAAAGATGTCCAAAAGAATGAATTTTTTTCTCCTACACTTCTCCAAAACGAATTTAGTTAAGCTACACCACAAATGTCCTTTATGATGGACATGTCAGACAGACCATCTCAAATCCAAGTATCAGTAGAATAGAATTGGAAACAGGTTGGTAAAAGGAATAATCAGCAAATCCCCAAGACCAAGTGATACTCAGTAAGATGTTCTCAAGGCAGTCAGGCATGAAATTACTATAATGTGGTAATATGTAACCTTTTGCTTATAAATACCTTGATGCCAGAAAAATAGAGGTGGCAGAAGTAATACCAAGATTTCAAGAGAGTTCTTAAGGGATTTGGAGAACTACAGACTAGTAAACCAGCTACAATGAGTTTCAGAACGATCTCAGGACACCAAAGGATAAAGTTCTATAAGGCCACATAAAATTTAATGTACAAAAATCTAAGTGTTATAAATTGGAAAACAGTTGTAACTTTAGACAGAGTTAGGCCTTTAAATTTACACTGCATTTTTCATGCCTACTTTCGGTGAAGATTTCAGGAAGCTTTAATTCTAGTTCTGATACGAACCATGTTTTTTGAAATCTCTTTTGGTCTGAGAAATTAAACAACAGGGTTTTTTAGCTATCCCTGATAAGTGATGCATAAAACCCCAAATTCGGACGCAAAACTAAACTTAGAGATAAACTGTCCAACATGGAAGTGTAAAAGTTAAGAATATTTCCATTTCTATCCTTGTTTAAATTCCAGGAAATTTTAGCCAACTAAGAAAAAAATTAATAATTGAATCTTTATGCATTTGACTAAGTCATATCCCTTGTAATTCAGAGTCCACTTGTATTTTATATCCTTTATTAAGCAAAAGGCGTATTTTCCTCATTTGCACGCTTTACCTCCGTCTTTTTATACTGTGTCCTGAACAAACCAAATATGTAAAATTAATTTCTTTACCTGGATGCAATTTAGAGGCCAGGACTGATTTAACTCTTCAGATTATTTACCTGTGACCTAATTATGCCTTTTGTTAACGAAATAATAGGGCACAACTCTACCTGGTAAACCTGACTCTGTGTCAGACCTCTCAGCCAGCAAGGGCATGCAAACTTTCCTGGTAAGTTTTGAGTTCTGTGAATTATGGGTGGGAACCACTTCAGTGGGTGAGAACAGTCAATACTCAGAAAAATTTCCTACTCTAAACACTATATAGATAAGTAAAGAATACTTTCTTTGCACTAGGTGGAGGGGAAGACTTAATTGCCTGCAACAGACACTGCCAGGTATTTTAGAGATGTTTTGTGAAAAATACTTGCAAAAGCTGTTTGGGAGAGATTGACAGCAGAGAGTACAGGTAGATTTTTATGAATACAAGGTTGTACACTGTTTCCTGCATGCATTTTGCTTGTTTACAAAGGAATTACACCATGATATGCTTAGATACACATCAAAGAAGATGAAAAAAGGGAGTTTGGCCCAGTGAGTTGTGCGGAGTACACTGCGGCCCCCTCCTAACTCACCACTGGTGAGTAAAGCTCTGTGCCACCCCACATCTCTGCCACACACACTTGACTCTAGCTTAGTGTGAGTTTACACTGCAGCCTGGTCCAATGGGGTGCCTGACCCCAGTGGGTGCCTCTATATGTCCATAAAACCCTCCTTGGCACTGTTACAAAAAGAATGGCATTGCCACAGCAATGGCCCCAGAAACAGTACTTCCATAACCATAATAAATAATGAGAAATTAAAAAAAGATAGCGCAAGGAACTAAAAAAAGGCTGCTTTCATAGGAAAATATGCCCTCACCTGTAGCCTTTCTAAAAAACCGTTTTTCTTCCCCTACGTGACATGGAAGAAGTGTTTTTTTAGAAGTACTTGAAGACAAAGATCTCTTTATCTACAACCAAAATGCCTTCCTTTCTGAAGTAGAGTGTAGTAAGTGATTAACCAGCACTAGCAACACAACACAGCTCTTAACAGTGGGAATTGGAGAACATAATCAGCAAATAATGTAAATTACTGCTAATCAAATAAATTAATTCATTGCCTATTTTTACTAAAGAATTCAATTCCATCTGCAAAGTGCTGTCTGTAGCAAAGTCAGCCCAAGAATATGCAGCTTGATCAGTAAAGTTTGTAAATAACTTTGCAGCTGAAGTGTGTTGTTCAACTAGTGAAGTTGTAGGTCAGTTGCCAAAGTACTTCAAAATACCCACAGCTGAGACGTGGAGGAGCTCAGCTAGAGAGACAGGTGCCCGGATCTGTGACAAATTCAACTAAATTACGAGCATATTCATCTTCACTAGCAGTACATACAAAGAAGAGTATAAATAATCTCTCAGTCATTACACTGCTCAGCACAGCAAAATACACAACTACATGACCTGCAAAGTGTAGTGTTAAATTAATGAATGCATCTCAGTCAAGAAAAAGAGTCTGGTCATTAACTTATTGTCCTGGTGGCCATGGTATTTGGGAAATTATGAGAGTGGGCTGTGGCTGCAGGACAACACACTTGCCAGGGAGTAGTACTGAACTAGGAAAACGTTGCATGTTTTCCCTTCCACAGTTTCCTGCATTACCAACAGCATGCAAGGTCCTCTGCAGGATTGAAATAATAGTCTCCAGGGATGCCTCATGAGGACTTCTGATTTTAGGGTAGGTCTTTTCTGTTTGGGGAAAGACCTGGATTTGAAGTATCACTTGTTGAGATGTCTTCCAACTGTGTTTTCTTGTGATGTGGTATTTTATGTTTGGGTTTGAGCTACACTGCCTGCAGTCACTGCAGGGATGGTTTCAGATATTTTTGTGTCCTGAACTGAAGGTGACTGCAGTGTTGGGCTGTGCTTTCATATTCAGTACCAGTGCTGCTCAAACTGGTCTACATAGTTTAACCCCTGCATTTTGCTGTCATCAAAGCAATGAATTACACTGGAAATTAATGTGGCTGAAGAATAAATCCCTTCCCCTTCCAATTTTCTTTCAACCAAACTGGAGTCCTGCTCTTGTTTGCTGCTCAGTGACATGAACAGCTTTGGGAAGGGGCAGCAGAAAGACAGGAGTGTGGAACAGGGTTTGCTTCTTCTGCAAGAGATGTGTGAGGCACTATGGCCTCACCAAGCTTTGAGTCTCAAGAAGTCAAAGGTCACATTCTGGGCTCTGTATAGACCTGCTCACAACAACTACAATCTCAGGGGTGTTCAAAGCCAGCCAAGAACCTGGTGTTCAAAGCCAGCAAACCATATTGCTATGCCTGCAGATTAACAAACAACAAGCACTTCCATAGTAACATTTATTTGCAAGACACTTGTAAGGACAAGGCCTGTGTTAATGTCTATTAAAATTTGGAGAGTTGAGAACACAAGAGTATTGTCACACACTTTCAACAAACTTTCCATGATCCCTAAGTATAGGTATCTAAACATACCTGAAAATGAAACATGGTAGGAGAAATATAAAAGATATAACACATACGCACTTTACATCATGTGTAAATAATGCTTGCTCAGATATAAGTAACACCCAACGGCCTGCAAGCTGAATAAACAGTGACACTAGATCTGAGTTAAAATTATTTTTCTGTTGGTTTCTTCACACAATCCAATCAGAGCCTGGAATTAAAGTGATATTTTGCTCTTTAAGGTCCTCTAATTAAAAGTTCCATTCATATTTTGTTTCTTATTTTCATACCAAATTGACTTTTTAGAAGAGATTAGCATGGCAAATATATCCTGAAGTACAGAAAGCAAGTGCTTCTTGCATAAACTCTGGGAATAAACATTTTAGTAAGTCAGTTGATGATTAAAAATGCTTCCTTTGTTGACTCTGATTTACTAAGAGCACAAACTTCTTACTTCACAGAAGGAGAACAATTCCTTAATATTTAGATGGTCACATACGATCACCATACTTTAAAACCTCAATGAGCCACGGCACAGATGGTAAGAAGGGTTGTTCAAAATTCCTGATTCTACAGAAGGAATGGCTTTTTAAGTAAAATGAAATCATCTCTATTTTAAAGGGAAGTACAGTCCACTCTTCTCTCTAGTTTTCAATTCCTTTGCTTTAGCAACTACTAGGGTCTAACAACATGGTATATCACAAATGCAAAGTCAAAGTACATGCTTTATAAAGTTTTGACTTGAAGGTAGTGAAATATATTAATTTCATAACTTTACAGGGAAACACATACTTGACCAAATGCATGTATTTCATAGCCCATTGGAGAGTGATGGTTATAAGCAATTTAATATTTAGCTATCCCCTTAATCCTGCACTGAATGACCAAATGACCACTGCCTTCAGTGGGCCGCAGAACAAGGCAGGGAAGAAAGATTCACACAGCTGTTTTTACAAAGTTGACCGTAGAATTAAACATCCAATATTACTTGAGGAAGAAGTAGCCTTAAAATTTAGTGTCCACTAACTTGATAACCAGTCAATCTCATCAGTCTTCCCTGTGTGCACTCAGTCTCAATCTCTGTGTAAATTCTTTGGGCATAACTTTATTTTTTATTCAATTATTTCGCAAAGCATGGGAGCCCACCCAAAAAAGCAGAATAATTCCAAATAAACCCCCATTTTCATCATGAATGCCAATCGAATAAATTTTAATAATTGAAAATTCTGCTTGGTGAAAAATGTGAGATTATCATTAGTCATGTTTATTTCATGAATTTGCTGGAATGAGACCCCTGGCACTCAAAGAGTTATAGAGGAGTAACAACAGATCTGTAAAGAGTTTACCTTTCCCCAGAAAACGTACTAAAATGAGCTGGGGATTGATGGAAAGGGTGTTTTATAGCCCAGATCCTGCAGCGAACTACATGTTCAAACCTACTGTTGCCCGAACTATGGCATTTTCTGCTACTAATGGTACAATCAAATGTTCAGTCTAATGAACTGTTTGACCAAGTTTTGACAGAGGATGTTACACTGCAAAGGCTTTATATCAGCATATGCAAGATTTTATATTGGACAGCCGTGCATTTACTAAGCAAACATATTGAACTGTTCATACAGTATTTTTTACGTGATACAGAGCCTGCAAAAATAAAAGACGAGATGTGGGCATGCAAGGGAATCCATGTTATCCTTTCTGTTTACAACTGTGGGGAACGGTTTGACTGGGAACAGCTGGGATTGTCTGTCTAATTGATTCAAATGTGCATTCAATTTATTGTTTAGATCACTGAGTTGGTTATGTAAATGAGCTTTCTATGGAAGACGCAGAGTACAGGGGTTTTTATTTTCCTTGGGCTCTCATATGTTGTAACGATGATAAAAAATTTTTCACCAGGAAAATAGCAGCAGTGTTTAAGACAACCATTCTCCTCTGACGGTGGACAGCACTATTAGATAGTTTGATTTACACAGAGGAAGAGGAATTGAGAAAGATTTTTCTCTGTAGTAAAACACAGAAAAAAAAGGAAATGTTTTTGATACAGATAAAATTCTGTATATCCTCAACTATGAATTAATTACTCATTCCACAGATTAATGCACCACTGTGAAAAGTACAGGAATCTGCCATGATTTTGGGTCAAGATGCACCATGGGATCCTGGAGGGGTAGTACCAGGTTTGCACCTTCACTGAGTGCAATAGCAATTTAGGGCCAGGAATTTGCTTTAGAAAGTCAAGAAACTGTAACTTAGTAACCTTTCAAGTGCTACAAAGAAGCTTTGAGTGATACCTGAAATGCTTCTAAAGATACCACCTTTCCTAAAAATGGTTTCACAATTGATTTACTAATCTTCTAGAACTGAATCCCCTAAATTGGATATTACCAAGGCAAAATAAAAATCTACTTCCAAATGAATACAGTAAGAATTCTAGACAAACTCTTTTACACCCCTAAGCATGTTTGGTGCCATTAGCTTTTGGAATGTTAACTTTTGGGCTTACAATTGTGTTAGAGTAATAAATAGATTCTAAAAGATTGACATGTGAAATCAGGAGCATTCATTTAAAGATTAAGAGCAGGAAGAGAAACCAATATTGAAATGGAATTATTTTGATAGTTTCCATCTTTTAAAAATTATAATAATTACAAAATAAAAGCTTATGTGGTATGTAATTACTTTGTATTTTTATTAGTCTTTACCTTGGAATAACCTTAGAAATAACCTAGAACAACCTCGGGAACCCAATTAAAAAAAAAATTACTTCAATGCTCAAATAAAATATCTTAAAATGTACATACCATTTAGGGGATAGACATTAGCAACTAACTTAGTGACATTTTTTAGGACAAAGAACTGGAACCACATCAGTTATGAAATTTGCATAGAAGTATTTTAGAAATCAGAATATTAGACTTATTTAAATACTGTCTGATTAATGTTCCTAGCAGATTGTACTTCTAGAAGTGCATGTTGCAGTTAGAGTAGCAAGCTGTCCTAGGTTGCAATGTAAGATGTGCCCAAAAGTCTGTATTCTATTACCACCTTCAGGGGCTGTTGAAACCAGGTGGGGCAGTGTTATCTTTGCCTCCTCCCCCTGGGCTATCTCCTGCTAATGACCCATCAAGGCTGTGCTGCATGACTCAGAGATAACTCCCTCCAGCAGCTATTTCTGTTTAATGGGCAATCAAGGACCTACCACATGACTCACAGAATAACACCAGCCCATTGTGAGATTCTCCGCCCAGGGGGGAGGAGCCAAGCATTCCCACCTGGATATAACCTGGGGTTTGGAGCGGCACAAGGAGCCCTTACCCACTGGACTTCCAGAGGACAGGAGCTACCAGACCTCTCTGCGGGATCACTGCTTTCAACAAGACCAATTCATCTGGATTGCTACCACCACCCTCATTAACAGGGTGTCAGGTTGTATTCTGATTCTGTCAGTAGTTTCTTTTGTACTATTGCGTTAATTTTTTTTTCTTTCTATTAAATTGTATTTCTGACTTGGAGCCTCTCACTGGTTTTGCTTTCAAACCAGTACACAAGCTGAATATGCAGCAGTGACCTTAGAAATTAAAGAATGAATATCTTAATCTGGAATTACCTGGTTAAATTTATTGTCACTGACTTTGCTTTTTACTTCTAGACCAAAAAAGAATGTAACATTCTGCTTTCAAATCATTCAAAATTTTCACAACATTCCTGTCATTGAGTGCAAGTCTCCTGCTTTTTTCTGGACATAATATCAGTGGGTAAGAAGTGTAAATACTGTGGCTTAAGAATCAGGCACAATTTCTTCCATTAACACAAAAAGCAGTTTTGTTAAACAAAAGAGTTTAGTTGTTTCTGAGGTAGACAACGTTTTAACCAAACATGTTTTCCTTTTAAATCACAAGAGCTTTCCTCCTCTTTGTACCTTTGCTTCCTTCTTTTGGAATGTTAAATACTTTCTCTTCCAAGCTGTCCTGGGGAAAAAATCTCTGGTTTCAGCACAGTGGATAAATGTGTCTATTATTTACAGTACAATAAAATTTATGCTTGGACAATAAAGAGCTAAGATATTTGATAGAAGTTTATTTGTGTACTTTAATATGTGAAAAGAGCTATTATAATAGAGATAGAAAAATATATTCACCAGCGTGAACACACATAGGATCTGCGATTTCCTGTTCAAAGCCTCTGTGGCCACGGAATCATTGCAGAGATTTATCTGCCAAAGAGCCCTCATGGTTTGGTTACCTGTGGCTATCCAAGATGTATTTTTGTGAATATTTCGTTTTTCAAATTCACCCTTCACGTGAGACTTTAAACTTTGTGCATGCTTTGAGCTGTATTTTTTATAGTACAATCAATAGGCAGAATCCAGTCTTTGAGGAGTCTCAGAGGTAATTTCCATCTGAAGCCTTCGCTATTCAATGGCAATATAAGTGAGGAGGCCAGAGATTACTCACTGCAAGCTCCACTGCTACTGAACTCATGCCAGTCGTGAGTACTACAGATGTTTATTCTAGCAGCAGATGGAAACTTCATGGGTCATTTTGCCTCCTTCCCAAGGGTAAATGTCAGTTTGTCTGAGACTTGAAAACTCGCTTTCTTGTCACCAGGTCAAAACGCTGACCTATCAGTAACAGCAACATTTTAGGTTAGACATGGGGGAATCTTTTGATACATTAGCTGCTGACTCAAGCATATGCCCATGAAAACGTGTCCTTTCCCCTTTGAGACTCAGGTTCCATCTTGCATGTTTGATATGGAGGCTGTGCAACGCGCAGTTATTTTTAGTAGACATCATGTCATTTTTACCTTTGAGATGAGTTTTAATGGACCATGGATGAGCCATCAGAAAAAAATAAATTGACTCTAACCTGAATTCTACGCTACGTAAGGTACATCATGAACAACTCTGCACTAATGCATTTTAAAATTCAGACTGAGGTATCCATTAATTATGTTCAATAGAAGCATGAGAGTATTCCTCCTTTAATTTATCAGTACAGTTTTAAAATCATACAGGCACATTGCAGAGACAAGTTATTTTTTTCATGATCTACAAAAATCAGAAACCTGATAAGAATCACAGCACAGGGATCGGACTGCTCAGTTGAATGTAACTAAGCAAGTGAAGCTACAGCACAAAAACCTTCCCATATTGAATATGTTGCCAGAACTCACTGGATGCTGTGAGTGCAGTTCTACTGGTCACATATGTTTTTATGTCTGAGTGTGTCATGTGTAGCATAAAAAGGAGAAAACTGATAAAGAGAGGTTTAAGGTCCACTTCCTCTGATTTTCAGACTGCTCAGAAATTGAAAATACTGAAATTACCAAGCCATTAACATGCCTCCAGTCTACTTGGAGCAGCCAGTTTTTTGAAATGAAAAGACATGTTCTATATGCTTATACAGCCAATAGTTTCTAATCAAAGATAAGATTCAGAAAGAAATAAAAATTAATTGAACAGATTTTTTCCTCTAAAGCGACTTACAGCACTACTTACCATAACTAATAGCTTTATTTTATGCACACATGTCCTTCTGACCTGAAGGGGCAATGAAGTTAAATTTACCATATCTACAGATTGACAGACTATTAGAACACGTATGTTAAAACGAATGCCTGCCCCACACTCCCCACTAGCTTTCAAGTTCCAGTTTTGATTGTTGCTGATATAACCCTGTTTAACTAGGTTAAATCAAGTTGGTAAAAATTATTATCTTGTAAGTACTGCCCTATGCAAACAAGATCCTCTGAAGTGGAATCATTTGATTCCATATTTTCATGGAAGCTGTATTATAGTGTTATGCTGCAGATCTGCTCTCTGATCCCAGGCCTGAATAGCAGCCGGGCTTCATAGAAGACAGTCACCTGGATTTGGTGGGCATGTTAACTTTGAAAGTTGTGAACCACTGCCTTTCCTTATAGTAATTTTATTATCATCCCTGCCACTTGCCTGCTGTTGTATCTTGGAAAAGTTACTCCTTCATCTGTAAATCATTTTTCCCGTTTCTGAAAATGGAGTATCATCATTAATCAGTACAGCCTTGGGGATCCCGCAGTTCACTGATCAGGGATGAAACAGTATTGTTATTATTATTCTAAAGCAACCTCTACTACTACATAGCTGATGCTGTACTGAGTTGTCCCAATATTCTGTTTTGTGATTTGAAGCAATTTCCTGATATGCAACTGAGAAATCAGCTTGAGTCTAGTCTTAAACCCTTAATGCCCTACTAATTAGGCAGTTACTTGTATTAAGAACTGCTCCTTAGAAGGAAAGGTTTATAGAACTAGGTTTTTATTGTAAGGAATAAAATGTTGAAAGCATGCTTTTAATTATTCATAAAGGTCATGACTACTTATAATACATACATGTATATCTGTATATAGACAAAAAAAGTTTTGAGACCAACTGTACAGTTGTCTCAAGGCTGTTTCAACTCTGCATGTTCAATCCCAGATGTACATTCACCTCAACTAGAAATTGCAACAAATGTATACAGCTGGGTTGATAACAATCTGAGTATTACTGTTTTTCAAAGCATCCCTCAAGAAATATTTTAGGAAAGATCTTGTATCTGCTCTTACTTTAACTCCAGCCTGTGTTTCACAACAGAATATTGTTTCATTTTCAAATATTGGAATTCTAATTCTTTGCCTCTTGAGAAGCTGACTCATTGCAATTGCAATGAAAAAGTTTTTTGTTTTCTGAGATATTTCCTCACATTATTTGTTTTCAAAACTCTGGGTTACAGGGCCATAATCTTGTCTTTTTTGTTATGACATTGTTCCTGAAGAAATTTGATTGCATTTTACTTCAGACTCTGTGAAACTGGCAACTGCTGATGTTCCAGTCTGAAGATCAAGGTACCAACAATCCTCAGAAGACCCTTTTCCTAGGGCATTCAAGATTACATATCTATCAGAACTGAAATCGAAGGCATGGTAAGTGATATTATCTGGACTCTTTCTCAGATCCTGCGAAACACAATGGAACAGATCAACAAAGGGAGACTGGAATTTTCATTTGTTTCATCTCAGTGCACAAATGGAAGGCTAGTTCTTATGTGTTTTTGCTCAAACTATGGAAAAGCTGATCAGGAAATTTCCAGAAGTATTATTTTTCCATTTTAGCAATTAGAGGATCTCGTACTCCCTATGTTACCTGTTTTGTAATTAAGAGAACAGTGTATTTATTACAGTTTCTAAAGTTCTATGAAATAACCTTCTTTACAGTTTTATCTCAGGAAAACTTATCCAAAGTCTATAGAGATCATGAATTCAGAAAGGGCTTTGAGGACTTTGCTGGCTCTTAGAGTGAAATATCAAAATAAACACAGGAGCAGGGGAAAAACATGAACTATTACATTAATAAACAAAAAAGAAAAAAACCCCCAACTTAATAGATAAAGGAATTACACTGTAATTTTTGAGTAGATGCAAGACATTGTAATCTGCTCATTAGAAGGAAAGGGATCATCAGGCACAATATTCAAAATCAGGATGATGAGATATCCTTCTTCAGGACTAAAAATTTCTAATCACTGGGAAATCAAATGAAAAGAAAATTAAGTATTGGGTGGTTGCCCTGGCTTCTGAATGACTTCGCACTCCTTCTTGCAGTGAGGCCGCAGCTCAGAAAAATAGAGAAATCAGAGAGAACAAATGATGAAATCTCCATTCCAGCACTATACAGGATATTATACATAACAAAGGTGCATCAGAAAGGAGCAGTCTCCAGCCTGGAGAGAAAATGAGCCTGTGAAATTGTGACTATTATAAAGGTTCTCTTGGGGGTCTAGCAGGTGTTGATATCCAGTATCATAAATGTACTTGAAGTAATGAGAGTATTAAGACAGTGTATACACCAACAGTAAAGTATAGTACTCAAAAAAGTACAATACTCAAACCACAGGGGATTGACCTTTAAACACAAGAAAATAGAATTTAAAAGGAAAAGAGTAAAACTGCTTTCAGTCAGTCCTTTCCTACTGGAATCAAATCACATATGAATGAGAGCTGATGGTAATCATTATATATCAGGGTTACAAATCTCAGAAAAGCAGTAAAAAAAAAAAAAGAAAAAGACACAGAAAGAAGTCTACTGGTAGCAGAATCAGTGAATATAAACTACATTTTTTAATGAAACAGTTCTAGCAATAACTCTAACCTACAACTAGAAGCGGATAATAGAAATTAAAAATAAAAGGAGTGTGTATTTGTCAAAGGACAAAACTGAACTATTTTCCAGGAAATAAAAGTGATAGAACATGTATAAAAACTGTAGTAAAACATATCATTTTAACAGTGGGTCAGTTTCTAATCTGAAGGAAAAAATGCCCCAGCTGCAAGTATTTTAAAATTGCATGGGAAAGCCCTCCAAATATATGCTGCAATTTCTAAGAGAATTCAGTTATTGAAGTTCAATTTGTATTTCTACAAAATCTGAGAACAGATGATTAATGTCTCCTCTGTCCCTTTAAAATTAATTAGCCTGATAAGAACATTTGTAATATTTTGTAGAAGAACCAGAAGCCCAAAGTATGAATCAAACCTCTTAGGCTGTGATGTTCAAGTACTTGATAGTGTAGTGGTTTGATTCGCATTTTCCCCTTTTCTGTGAGATAAGAACAGGGAGGAATACAAAGCAGGCACCAAACTTAAAGAATATAATGAACTTTATTACTACAACTAAAAGTAAAGTGGAATAAAAAGGAATTAAAACAAATTAACCCCCCTTTTTCTCCGGCACCTCCTCCATCCACCTGCAATATAAAGACACAAACTTAAAATCAATTCAGCCAGTTTGCCCCTCTATAACAATCTTATGTCAGTCCATTGAGTGAGAGAAGTCTCTTTCGCTCAGCTATGGAACTTT
>VYZQ01047388.1:244-13221 GCA_013400655.1 Mystacornis crossleyi | reverse complement strand
ATGCCATACATAAAAAGCATCTGTATTTATCTGGATGATGGGGATTCTGTCCCTTAAAAACCTTTTCTCTTTCCTTTTTTTTTTTTTTAATACTTAAAGTGTAGAACAGACTAAAAAATGTTCTGAAATACCTTCAGAACCATTCCATTACTCTCCTTTTATTGTGATAGAAAACCAATCAATGTATCAGGGGAACACACTCTTAAAGCAGAGATTTATTCTTGCTTTCCTTCTACCCTCTTCCCTTCTCGACATTTTATTCAATACCATGCACTCTACCCCTCACTCATGCTGGCATAAATTGTTAGGTATAAACAATAATATTCCAGAGTACTGTAAAATTTTGAGCACCAAAGCAATGTTCCACTAGGCTGGGCAGCACCAGTCCAGCCATCTTCCACACTTGTCAGAGGAGACTGGCCAAAGCTATCCCTACATAATGAAATTGCATTAAATTGTGATTAAAATGCAATCTACATGTTAGTAGGCCAAAAAAGTGTCTCAAGTACAAACTCAAATCAAGCTTCTTTTTTTTTTTTCCAAGAAATCCAGGTCCCAGAGGCTTCTTACAGAATACTAAAGATGACTAACTTAATCCAGTGCCAGCTTTGTAAAAACTTTCCAAGGAAGAACTTACCTAACCTTCAAATTTCCATGATTTATATTAAATGTAGAGAGGCTTATTTTCACAAACATTGTAAAAATTTTCAATTGTAATAACCTTATGCATGTTCAGACATATTCATCATACTGAAGTCATCATGTTTAGCTTGAGTACCATAGTGTTTATAGCCTTCCTTTTTCAAGTGAAGGGCATCTTCATAATCAGGTAAAACTCCCGAGAGCAGGAATTTACTAATTTTAATAAACCCTGTGCCACATATTTTGTCCCTTCAGCAATACGAACATCAGCCACTGGACACAGGAAATCCTATTATAAAAATTAAAACATTCATTTTCATTAAATTTCATTTCTAATTTCAGAAAGCTCTTCCTCTTTGATTAAAAATTTCTTTAATTGTGAGATCAGAACTACTATCATATCAAACCCTCTACAGCTGACCATCATATTAAAAAAACCCTTTTATATCTGGTAGTTTTTCCTTCCAGTTGCTAACAACTTCATTCTTTCAAAAATTTTCTAAATAAGATCCTTTTATTAAGTATTCAGAGATCTTAACAACTTCTTAAGTATTATCCACTGGTGAGATTGAAGATTTTTTGATTCTATAAAGCAATAATTCTCAATCCATAATTTACAAAATCTCAGAAATTAGTCTGCAAAACCCCTGCAAAATATATATGCGAGCCTCACTGCCTCATGCATGTAGACAAACAAGAGAAGGTGAGAGGTGGCAGTTATCGAATTCTCAATTTTAGGTTCACTTTGTTGGTACCGTAAATGAACACAGCTGTGACAAAACTGTACAAAGCAATCCAATTATTCCTGCTCACCACAAAAGAGTTGACCAGTTCTTTTAATAAACACCAAGAATCACTTCTTACAGTGGTTCTTAGAACTGTTAATGTTGGTACGCCAGACTACGCCAAGGTCAAGCTTTAGCAGCTCTGGCCGTTCTCAGATTACAGTTCTGAAACCAGAACCATTATCTAGAAAATGCAAGGCACCTCTCTTCTCTTTAAAAGATATTTAACTAGAAGTTTCTTAGTGCATCATAAGCAATTGAAAGTTCCATAATAGAATTTCTATCCATTTACCCATATAGAAAATGGATTGTAACATCAGAACTTCCTTAATTTTTCTGAAGACCATCCCCTTTTCTAATAGGTAGAGCACAAAATTTTATTTCCATCTTGTTTCATGCCACAGTAAGGCATGAAAATGTTGTAACTTCTAACAAAGAAGCATGAAGGGAATAGTTCATCCTAATTTCCTTCTTAAAGTCTTTTACAAATAGAACATTGAGAAAAAAAATACTGCTTTTAGAGTGCCCTTACTTTTGTAGTGGCCTCTACATAGCTCCATAGCGTTTAGACCTGTTTCAAATACATATGGAATTCCTTAGTAATATTGAAATGTTTTATACATGATAGTGTAAGGAAGGATTAGTTTTGCCTAAATTCCCACGAGAATTGGAAGCAGGGGGTGAAAGTAGAAGCACAGAAGCAGATTTTCAGTGAAACGATGTTTTGTTACCTCAACAGGAGTAAGAAATAATACCTTCTTAATCATTTTGATGTATTGAAGGCACATTCAGTAGCACGGAACCAAGCCACACTCCTAGCTACTTCCAGCAACCTGCAAACATTAATTTATCCTTACAAGCCTGAATGCTGAAACTGTGACAGAAGAATATGAGGCTGGGGAACAAGCAACAGAAACACAGCTCCACAAACACACCTCTCCCTGAAAGGTCTGTTGAACCAGAGAATGGCATTTCTAATAGTCTGTCGAAGACACAGGAAAGCCTCTGTTACTCTCAACACTGCACAAATCCTGTTCTACCAACGTGCACTGATGCCAAATATTTCAATCCAGCAACATTCAATGTACGTCAGCCACATATCTTAGGTACTTCTAATAAGCAATATTTTAAGAGAAAGGCTTTTTCAGTAGAGTGATGATTGCACATTAATTTTTATTAACTCAAGTTTACAATGAGAGCTACGGGCAAAGCTGGAGTTTCCTAAAGAAACAGTTCATAGCTGCAGTGAGAGATATTGTTAAAATCATTAATGCAGACACTGCAGTAGACATTCTCCTTTAATCCACTCAGACAAACAAAGCAGTATATAACAGCAGGAACTCTTTTGTAATATCCCTAAAACATCAACAACAGTTGTTTGTCTAAACAGATTTTGCATTTTCAAGGATTTTCATCACTTGCAAAAGAAATAGAATGAGTTTAAGTCAAAAGTTTTGAATCTAAGTTCTAACGAGAAAGCAACAACTGTGGAATTAGAGCATTTACATAATTTTGGACAATTGATATTCTGCATTCTCCATAGCACGTACTTAATGGGCAAAAATCAAATGGTCTATTAAAAGAAAATATGATAATTTACACGTATGTGCACATATAAAGTCTATGTTACAATGAAACTTACTTAATTGTAAGTAATTTCTCTTAAAATTATAAACAAATTCTTAACCACAATTTATAGCTACTGTATTTAAGACCAGCCTTCAGTTTTTTGTTATTTAAGCTAAATCATGGTCTTGGTTATCTACCTATAGCTCCAGTAACTCATATAATATGCACAAACAAGAAGAATCAAAGTGGTTTTTGGCATGCACAAACATGTAACCATGTGTCCCCATGGAGACAGTAACACAGAAAGCGACATTTTCGAGTAATCCATACAGGATTTTCATACTTGGATTATTAAATTTTAACTATGTCCTCAACAGCTATCATAAGCATTCACTGAACACACTTACTTTTCATTACCACATAGTTTTCCAGATGTCAGTGTTCACAAATGGAACAATGTACAAAGTCCCCAGGTCACTGTAGTTTGCTGTGGTTTCTACAGCAAAGAGCCACATCCTAAAAGCAGTTAGTAGATTGCAAAGGTTCTAGAGCAAAGTCTAGGAATAAAGATGTATTCTGCCACAATTATTTTTCAGCTGAAGTCAATAATGTGATGAGAATAGACTGCACATAAAATTGACATAAGAATCAAACATAGCCATTGCTTTCTTATTACTGAAACATTTAGGGTGAATTACCACACAATTCACCAAGAAAGCAAGGTAATTTTAACATGAGTGTTATTCAGCTGAGATGGCCAGATAAGGCAGGTAAGACCTTATCTGAAGAACACAAACTATGCTCTTATCTGAAGAACACAAACTAGGGACACAAGATGCATCCCAGAGTCCTGAAAGATTTGGATGATGTAGTTGCCGCACCACTCCCCATGATATTTGGAAAGTCATGGCAGTCAGATGTCCCAGGTGAGTGGAAAAAGGCAAACACTGTACCCATCTTTAAAAAGCTTAGGGAAAACTCTGTGAACTACCAACCAGTCAGCCTCACCTCTGTGCCTGGAAAGATCATGGAAGAGATCCTCCCAGCAGCTGTGCTAAGGCACATGGATAACAGGAAGGTGATTTGGGACAGTCAGCACGGTTTCACCAAGGGCAAGTCCTGCCTGACCAAACCAGTGGCCTTCCATGATGGAGTGACTACATCAGCAGACAAGGGAGGGGCTACAGACGACATTTATCTGTATTTCTGTAAAGCCTTTGACACAGTCCCCCACAATATCCATCTCTCCACACTGGAGAGAAATGGATGCAATGCGAGAACCATTAGATGGATTAGGAATTGGTTGGATGTCTACATCCAGAGAGTAGTGGTCAATGGCTCAGAGTCCTGACGAACATGAGTGACAAGTGGTGTCCCTCAGGAGTCCGTATGGGGACCAGCGTTATTTAATATCTTCATTAATGACATAGGCAAAGGGATTGAGTGCACCCTCAACAAGGCTGCAGGTGACACTGAGCTGAGTGGTGCTGCTGACACACCTGAAGGACAGGATGGCCTCCAGAGGGATCTGGACAAACTTGAGAAGTGGCCCATGGGAATCTCATGTAGTTTAACAAGTGCAAGGTTCTGCACCTGGGTCAGGGCAATCCCTGGTATCAGTCCAGGGGATGAACAGAGAGCAGTTCTGCTGAGAGGGACTGAGGGGTGCCCATGGAGGAGAGGCTGGACATGAACCAGCCATGTGCACTCATAGGCCCAGAAACCCAACTGTATCCTGGGCTGCATCAAAAGCAGAGTGGCCAGCAGGGCGAGGGATGGGATTGACGGCCATAAACTAAAACACAGGAAGTTTCAACTCAACATGAGGAAGAACTTATTTATGCTGAGGGTTGCAGGTGACTGGAACAGGCTGCCCAGGGAGGTTGTGGAGTCTCCCTCTCTGGAGACATTCAAAACTCACCTGGACATGTTCCTGTGTAACCTGCTCTAAGTGACCCTGCCTTGGCAGGGGGGTCGGACTGGATGATCTCCAGAGGTGCCTTCCAACCCTAACAGTTCTGTGATTCTGCCCCTCTCCTCCACTCTGGTGAGATCCCACCTGCAGTGCTGCACCCAGCTCTGGGGTCCTTAGCACAGGAATGACATCAGCCTGTTGGAATGAGCCCAGAGGAGGACCAGCAAGATGATCAGAGGGATAGAACACCTCTTGTATTAGGGGGGGGCTGGGAGAATTGGGATTGTTCAGCCTGGAAAAGAGCAGATTTTGGGGTGACCTAATTGTGGCCTCCAGTACTTGAAGGAAGCCTGCAAGATGGAGAGGGAGTTTTCACAAGGGCCATGTGTTGACAGTACAAGGGGGAACAGCTTCAAACTGGAGAGTAGGTTTAGATTAGAAGTAAGTTTAGACTAGGAAAAGATCCTTTACTGTGAGGGCAGTGATGTGCTAGAATAGGATGCCCAGAGGAGTAATGGATGTCCCGTTGCTGGAGTGTTCAAGGCGAGGTTGGATGGGACTCTGACCAGAAAGTGTCCCTGCCCATGACAGGGAATTGGAACTTGATATTTAATGTCCCTTCCAACCCAAACCATTCTATGACCTAGGACCTAATCTACCCAAAATTTTGATTCAAAAACACCTATCAGCTTCTGTAAACCTTGTTAACTTACCTGTATAATTACACATTTTTTCAGTTCTGTTTGTAGACTGAAGCAGACTGAGCTTCTCTTATTGTAGCACAAAATTACATCACTTAATCCTCATGCACACTACTCTCCAAGTACAGAAGTTCTGTGCGGTTAGGTTTTTCTAAAACCATAACTGCACTTTCTATTTTTTAATCACAATTGCTAGAACTATCTTAACGAGAATTTTAAAAAACAACAGGCATGTGCAACATAAATACAGAAAGTAACATGCTTACAGCTTCAAATGGTAAGTTAACGTGTTCCAGGAACTTCTGCATTAAACTTTCAGTTAGTGCGTTGAAGCGATATCGGAAGAGATCCATTTCTTGTTGAAGAAACCAACGCCTGAGATCCTCACTGCAAAAAAAATAATTAAAAAAAAAAAATCTGAATATGCATTATTTCTTAGCGTTGCACCTCAAACCTAATGAACACAACAGTGATGCTGACTTTGGCAGGGGACCCACAAACTGAGAAGCTTGGAAGTAAAGGCAAAAAACCTTCAGTAATGCACACTCAGACAGAAAAGACTTGTGGAGAGAATACTTTTACTTGTTTTGGATAAAAATATTCAACTGTAGGTAATGTGCTCCCTTGGTATTGAAAGGACAGCTTTTTTCTACAACATGGCACAATATTTCTTCACTGTATAATTAATGTCACAATGTGATGAGGCAAGTGTATTTTGAAGGCTACTTCTTTTAATTCTCACTTTTGGTGTATCTCCAGCTGAAGAAACATGAATACATCTCAGATAATATGACAATAGAACACTCTGTTCTAGGCAACAAACAGCCTGGAAACAGGCCAAAGAAAAATATATGGCAATGAAGTTGGGTGAGGAACACAAACAGAACATCTAACTCTTGGCAAGAGAAAAAGGGGTTTAGCAAACTGCAGGTGAACAAGCAGGAGAACAAACAGGAACACAGCGACAGGAGTCAGAAGACAGACTAAAACAACACTGAAGCCAGTTCAAGTACTCGTGTAACTCTTTACATCCTAGTGCTCAGATTCCCCAGCATCCTCACATTACTCAAAGCTACAGCAAGTCAGTACTGGAGGGCCAGTAAAAAAAGCCACCCTGTATGTGCAGGCAGATGCAGGCAGTGCAGATGACGCCGTATCTCACTACCACAGGGCACTCTTAAACTGTCCTCTGAGAGCTACCCCATGGGCCACTGCCATTGCAATTCACAAAACACAGAAATACTGCAGTCTTATGTGTTCTCTTTACAATATTTAAGCATCTTTTCCCACAGGGAACATGTAAATCACAACATAGTTGTTTGTGGTTTTGTGGACAAAACCTCTGCTTGAAATATGGCTTGGAGAAAAGTAATTCTTATTCAAAGTAATTCCAAATAGAAAGGCTGCTAAGGTGCTTTGTAAAATATAACCCTGTGGACAGTCTCAGTGCTTGGGATGTAATAATAATCAGTGCAACTTGAAATGGAAGTTAATGCTTAATGACTGATCTGTTGTAGTTCTTCTACGGCCATCATGGACAGTAGCAAAATCCTAGGATGTGTCAATTTTTTTCTGTTTTCCTAGATTTACAGTGCATTTGTTTTCCTAGGGGGGAAACCAACCAAACAAAACAACACCACGACACACACACACAAAAGCCAAGCAAACCACAAACACAATTACATAAAACTGCTTTGGAGACCAGCCAGTCTGTTGTTCCTTTTCTTCAGGAAAGCAGATCAAAGGCTATAATCCCACCTACCCATTTAAGTTACCATAACAAGAAAATACTACTTTATCTCTTACACACACACCTATCTGGATTCGTCCTACATCTACAAAGTAGTTGACAAGCTGACTTCACACTACTGTATATGTCCAGCATATACTTTAAAACTGACTTTCCTAGGATCATCATCATTAGGGCATTATTTACATCATTTCTAAAGTCAAACCATATTTTTTACTCATTATTCACATGAAAAAAATTGTACACTCTCATCTCAAACTCATACTAAGTAATAATACTTATTATCAAAACCCCAAGCTTAACTGAAAAGCAATGTCACTGTCATTAGATAACTAACCAAGCTGCTGCTGAAGCTGAGGGAGTTGCAGGTCATTGAAGTGTAGATGTTAAGAATATCTCCTAATTTTTTGCCACTTAACTTTCGGTGTGCAGCTTACTCAACAGTTTAAACCAGTTCATAGATCCCCAACTATAAAAATAATTTAAAAGAACAGTCTCTTTCATACAGGGAACAGCACTTGAGGGGCTGGGGTTGGAATAGAAATACTCTTCAACCCAAGGAGGGGTAGGAAAAACCAGAATATTTGTTAGGCAGCATGAACACAGAATTACTTTAGGAAAGGCATGCAAATGCTTGTAAATCTGGAATTTAAGACCAGTAGCTGACATTCCACAATTAATACAAGAGTTCCAACAACTTAACACTGACTTCTGAAAAGTCCAGGCATTGGCTAGATCACTGCTTTACTATGCAACCAACACCAAAGGATTACTGAAAGTTTAAGTTTTAAAGACTAGACAGCAAGGGGAACATGGGTACAGACAACATACAAAAGGAAATGCTACTCAACATAAGAGGCAGCAAATTTAGCACACCAGTCTAATTTATCAAATAAAAAAAAAAAGGCAGGGAGTAGTGAATAGGCCGTGCAAAGTTTGAATTTATGGCCTTCCTATGTGACACAGACACAAATCAAACAAACAAAAAAAAAGGCACAAAAGTATGTTTGACAGTTTCCTAAATAAAAAGAGTTTTGCTATCAGAGGAGAGGCAAAATTTATTTCTTCCATCTTAAGGAAGTAAAATGAAAATTATGCTCCTGTGACTTTCAAGGTTCTTCACAGCCGATTTGCTGAAGTGAAGAGAGATGCAGCAGACAAAAGCAAAAAGGCACAGTCCTCTCCACACACAAATGAAATTACCTTTACATCTGCATCTGCCATGAAAGCAAATTAAACAAGATTATTCTATTTCCTGGTCTTGACGGATCTAAGTGACATTAGAAGAGGTGTGAAAGAAGTGTACAGATGAGACTGTTCTCTTGAGACTGTACATACCCTATCTTACGGGAATAAGCTTTAAAGTCTTGGATTTCAGAAGGGAGAAGGAAAGTCAAGAGATGATTACTACCTTTCATATTTAACTGACCAGAATGGTGGAGCTGGTCACTTCAAATCATAAGAAAAGCAAATCAAAACAATCCAATTTACAAGTGAGGACTGCTGCAGACTAGAAAAGAAAGATCGATATAAACTTGCACCCCTGGGTGGCACTGTTGGCCAACTGAAAACTGAAAAGAGCGCTATCACAGGAAAATGTAAACACACGTACACACAGCTGCCACAGGAACTGAATGCAACCTAGTTTGCAGTTATGTCTATTTAAGTGCCCTTTTTCAGTCACTCCTACCTTAACAACTTTCTTCAATTAACCTAATGGTTTGTGCCAAGCTTATTTTTCTGACTTAGTATGATAAAAACTTGAAGTAAAGTATATTCTATTTGCATCCCAATTTTATCTTTTGAGCAACATGCCAGTTGTAGACTATATAAATATCCCCAAAGTAGTTGCTTTTCGAGAGAATAAAGAACACTGGGTACAGGCGCACCTCATAGTTCTTAGAATGCTATCTTCCATTTTATGAGTGAGTACTAAATCCACCTATTCGAGGAAAACTGACTAAAAGCTGCTTTATCAAAATGCAGCAAGTACATATAAACACAGAATGGCAAACACAAAATGGCATTTGCGAGTTGTTTAAAGGGTGGCCCAGAGCTCTATCCAAGACCCCTCCACGCTCTAAAAAGGTCTTTCCCTCTAGATTACAAAGTCTGACTCTTTCCTGGTGATTCTGTGGCCCAAAATAGCTTGTATTCATTTCTGCACAGTGGTTCACCTTCAAAAAGCTGCCCACTTCTGTGCTGCCTAGAGCCTAATTTTTAAGATCCTTCCCTGAAATACAGGGTTTGAACAGTATCTCCAATTTACTTACTAAGCAAGAACTTCAGTCAAATAACCTCTGATAAAAAACACATGCATCTTCTTTTAAAAACACAGCTTGTAGAGGAAAAGTAAGCATCTGCATCATTAATTCCAGGAGATTGTAGAGCCATTACAGACAAGTAGGGCAGGTAAAGATCACATCACTGACAAAGGTAAATGTTTAGCCAAGTCCCTCCTTGGTTATTTCTGACTGAGGCAGCTTTTCACTCAAGCCTGCCACCCACTGTCAATTTACAAATACCTTCCTCCCTGCTCAGTTCAGTGGACAAAGCCTCAGGAATTTCACTCCTGAGCCCAATACCCAACCTTCAGGCTTTTGCTAGATGACTTGTCTTGCCTTCTGTAAATTTGACCCAAACTCATTTTCCTGAAGTCACAGACCAACCAAAAAATAGATACCTCTTGAATTCCAGATCAGATTCTCACCATCCGATTCTACCTTCCACAACAGCAGAATTTTCATCAAATGTGTCACTACCAACACCCTCAAAGCGTCTCATCTCCCACAAAAAAAAGTAATGGTCTAAACAATCTAAATAATAACTAAATGTTTAAAGTTTTGGTTTTGGAATTAAGGTAAATTGATTATTCAAAATGTCACTAATACAAAATACTATGTTTCCAGGGGCCAAATCAAACCCAGACCACTTGAGTGGTGGTAGACCACTTAAACCTTTTAGGGGGTTTTGGTAAGCTTACAATACAGGTAAAGCAAGATATTTTCTTGTGAAAATCAGCAGGACTAGTATGATTAAGGGAGTTTATAAAAATATAACAAACATGGGCACTAGAAAGAAGGCAATATTTCACTTGTTATTCACAATCACAAATTATACATGAAGAATACAGAAGGGTGGAAGGGATTTCAGCTGCAATTTTGTCATTCAATCTGCTCCCTTCTTTCAGGATTTCAAGCTACACTATCAGAGTCACTGCAGTGAAGGCTGGTATTGATCTCCACATCCACAACCTGTTCCTTACTGTACATTCATCATGGATCTAGCAGGCTCATTGATCACACACATTGACAAACTGTCTTCAGCACAGCCCAGATGTCTTTTGAAAGGTCAACAGGATGGAACATGAATGATCTGGAAGATGGCAGGGTGTTTAAAAGTCACCCAGGGCCTGGTGAGGTTTCACCCACCTGGAGGCAGGCTTTTGAGGCCTCTGCTATTTCCTACTCTGATCAGATGTTCTGCAGCAGGAATCCAAAGCCATTTCAAAGAAAAGCCCCATCCATTCCAGCTCCATATCCTGGCTTAGACCACAATCCCTCCTGCTCACCTTCCCTGTCTGTTTTTGCTTACAAACCTGTATTCATAGCAGCACTTCAGTCAGCTATCACAGTATCATAATATGAATTCTACCACATTCACCTAATTAAAATGAACTGTATTGCAGCCTTAAGAGCAACTGAATTAACAATTCAAAACAGTACATCCTTCATATTTGCCAGTTTTAATTCTAAAAAGACTGCAGTGATAAGGAGTAAAGCGTTCACACCAATGTACAACAAAACTACTTGCAGACATAAAGCACTGACAACCTCTAATTTCATCCAAAAGCTACAGGGGAAACAAAAAGGATGCATTTTACAGGATCGACTTTTTGCTTAGAATTTCACGTAACAAAAAAATTGCAGTGCAACCAGCCACAGCAATGAATTTGGACAAAAAACAGAGGCAGTAGAGGAAACCTCAAACTCGGGTGGTATTTTTAGCCAGTCAGAAATAGTGCTCTCTATACAGTAATATAAAGCCTATTTAAATAGTCAGGTCTTTGGTCAGTTATCAACAGTTAGCATATACAGAAGTTATGTTATCAATCACTACAAATGCCTGACGAACACTTTGTACTGATGTGGTTTCATTAAAAAAAAAGGTATCAAGAGACTCAAATCAATGCTATGTGTTTAAAAGCCAAAGGTTTGTAAATATTTTTAGTTATTACAAAATCCAGATATTAATTCTGATTCCATATATTCCTTGTCATCACAGTTGAAATCAGATTCCTAGGAAAAAATCCTCTCTTTGAGCCTGCCTCTCTCTTTAGTAGCCATGCAACTCTAAAGCATCTGTAATGTCTATAATAAAGCACTGCAGTATCTGTATACATTTAAAATTAATAATAAGAGTACAGCATAATCCAAAAAGTACTTACGACTGGCAGTAAGCAAGGCGTAGTATGAAATGAGAGATATGATCTTTTCTTCTTGCATCATAATCATCCTCAGCCAAAGCCTATAGAACATATTCTTATTATTTTGGAGAAATAATCTGTCCCAGATTAAAAATTCACAATCAATTTACCATTGGTTTTCAACAGTTTACTCATACTCGTCTTTTAGACAATAAATGCAAACTTACTGAGAAACGGGGTTACTCTAGAGAAAGAAATATATACCTTCAAAGAAAAACATCTCTAACAAAATGACAGAGCTGCAGTTTTAGAAATAGCATTTCATCACCTCTACTCCTATTCATCATTCTTGAATGGTGTAAAGAAAATAAAGTGCAAGGGAGTTCCATGTTTTGATCTTTACTTACTCTGTAGGGAAACTTCAGTTTCCGGAGCTCAGCCTCCAGCTTAGTTTTGTATATATCACTATTTCTCACATGGCTCACACCGAGATTTTCAACTACTTTGAGCACTGGGCAAAAAAAAGAAAAGGTCCATGTCAGAGACAACAGCTTGGGAAAGGCCCAAACTGGGGTAAGGCCACAGGAATTGCTTTTAGAGGTATGAGGAGCAAAAGGGTGAGAAATAGGGAGGATGAAGTGTGGCCCGTGAGTCCTGAACAGCTGGCCCAGTTCTGGGATCCATACTGTCAACAAGGAAAGGGAGACAGCTAACTTTGATGGATCAGTCTCAGAACATCGTTTTCAACCCTAATTGAGGCTTGGATCCAGCAGTTTTCAGGACTTCAAGGGAACCCCTGGCTGCCAGCCACAACGACCTGAAATGCAGTACTGAGACATCAACATTATCACAACATCTCCAGAAAGTGAAACGTTCTCATAAAAACCCCCGGTGTAAACCAAAACTACACAGTCCCGACAGCTACAACAAACGCTCATTGTGAAATCTCTCTCAGCTCTCCGAAACGCCCAAAGGAACGCGTTTTCCTTCATCGGGAGCTCATGGCAGCACAGGCAGCCAGCTCAGCTCCCGTTTATGTCAAGCGAACAGAGCACCTGGGCCTGCCAGAAGTACATACAGCCATGACAGGAGGGATTCTAAGCATCGAGCGAGAGAACGGAGGGGAGGAAGGAGAAGGGAAAGGGGAGAGGGGGGAGGAGAAAGGTGGAAGGAGGGAAGGAGGGAGGGA
>VYZQ01047387.1:13140-24454 GCA_013400655.1 Mystacornis crossleyi | reverse complement strand
CCCAGGAGGGGCACCTCCTCAAGAGGCTGGTCCCCCAGATCTTCCCGTACCTTGGTTTGGTAATTTACAATCTCTAAACAGTCGTGCATCAGGTCTTCCTGGGGCTCCCCATACAGGAACTGGGCTGGATTAAGACTTTTGCTGGTTGTTAGGGTCAAATTATCAGTATGGACTAGGACAGCCTCATATTTTAACATCCAGTCATCTGTCAGCCATTCACTTGCCTTTTGATTTAAAACACTCCTTACAGAATGCGGTATGTGTACAATCAACTTCTCTCCAAAAGTTAGCCGACGACTCTCCTCCACCAATACCAATGTTGCAGCTATTGCCTGTACACAGGTGGGCCAACCTCCGGTGACTGGGTCTAATAACTTGGATATAAATGCCACAGGTTCCTTACTCCACCCTAATCTTGGGCTAAAACCCCATACACTATTCCATTTTCTACGTTGACATATAGCTCAAAAGGTTTATCTAAGGAGAGCAAATTTAGGACTGGTGCAGAAATTAACTTAGATTTTAATTCTCTCAACCTGTCTTCATCTTGCTCAGTCCAGCTTGGTGGGTCTCCTTCCATTAATTTCTCATATAGAAACTTTACCACCTGTGTGTACCTATCAATCCACAATCAGCAATATCCAATTAACCCCAACAACTTCCTGATTTCTCATTTTGTTCTTGGAGGGGGGAGGGAGAGGATTCCATTTACTTGCTCAGGACTTAATTTACGGCTTCTATTTCCCAGTATGTGACCCAGATATTTCACCCCCTGTTCCACAAATTGTAATTTCTTTTTGGAAACTTTTAATCCATTTTGGCCTAAGAAAATTAACAATTGTATAGTGGTCCCTCTAACTGCCTCTTCATCCTCCCCTGATACCAACAGGTCATCCACGTACTGGAGGACTTGTGTCTCCAGGGAAATGGGGAAGGACTGTAATAACCCTTCCAGAGCTTGCCCGAACAGGTTAGGTGACTCTGTGAAACCCTGGGGCAATCTAGTCCACCTTAATTGTTGTTTTCACCCAGTCTCTGGGTCCTCCCATTCAAATGCAAAAAGATCTCAGCTTTCTTTTGCCAAAGGACAAGCCTAAAAGGCGTCCTTGAGATCCACCACATTGAACCACCAGTGTTTAGGGGGCATTTTGCTCAAGAGGGTATATAGGTTTGGCACCACTGAATATTGAGTTAAAGTCCTTTTATTAACTTCCCTTAAGTCTTGAACCAGTCTGTATGTTACATCTGGTTTCTTGACTGGCAGAATTGGGGTGTTATGGGGGGACATACAGGGCTCTGAGGTTCCATCCTCGGTAAGTTCCCGAATCACTGGTAACAAGCCTCTTCTCCCTTCTATAGAGACAGGGTACTGGCGGACTCAGATGGGAGACTTATATTAATTTTTATTGGGGGAATATTCGAATTTCCTTGATTTCCCACTCCTGCCCATACCTTTTCATCTATTTCTTGTTCATCCTCTTGTTTTAAACATAATATCTGAGCTACCATCTTCCCTTCCTCTGGCACCACACCTATCTTTAGTTGAATTTGGAAATCCCTCCTCAGCAGGTTACATCCTGTCTCGAGCACCAAGAAGATATCCCCTTTCCCCACTCTGGAACTCCCTTTTATGACCATCTATTTAATAACTGGTACAGTAAAATATTCTCCCTTCATCCCACAACCCAAATAGTGTCATTACTAATTTTATATCCCTTTGGTAGGTGGCACACACAGATTCATTCCGCACCAGTGTCTACTAAAAACTCAAATTCTTCTTCCTGAGGGCCTACCAAAAGATTCACCAAGGGCTCAAGATGGTGCTGATTCCCCAGGAGGTAAAGCCCCTGACACCCCTTATCTTCTATACTTGCTGTTTGCACCTCCTTAAACACCCTTAAGTCCTTTTTCCTCTGAATGTAGTCCTTATTGTAGTGTCTCTCCTCCCCACAGTACAAAGTTACCTCTTATGTGTCTCTCAGACCTAGTCCATAAGGAAGTCTTACTCCCTCCTCTTTCATTTTCATCACTTTTTAAATCCTTAGAGGAGTTGTTGTCCTGCATTGTAGCTACCATTATTTTTGCTTTAACCTTCATCTGGTCCTCGTCATTCCTTACATATACTTTCTGAGCTTCCCTTGGAAACTCATTCAGTTCTCTTTCCTGCCAATCTTCCATTTTCTCTTGCTTCCCTCTAATGTGTGGCCAGGTTTTTGTCACAAAATGGACCTTAGCAATGTTTGTCCTGCCAGGTTATCAGGATCCATGCCTGAGTATTGCTGGATATTTCTACGGAGTCTCCCCAGCCACTCTGTTGGTGTTTCTTCCCTTCCCTGCTGCCCATCAAATGCCCTTCTTATATTTCTGCCTCAGGGTACCTCCTCTCTTATTCCTTTTATAAGCAGATTCCTGTAATCACTCATGTTTCTCCGAGCTGCCTCATCATTTGGATTCCAATCTGGGGAAGTTAAAGGCATTTTATGTTCCCCTGGGGGGTCTTGGTGGTTCTTCCCCTCCCAGATCCTCATTCCTGCTACCCTGATCATTTGTCTTTCTTCTGGGGAGAATAAAATCTTCATGAAAGAGTCCATTTCATCCCACATATAAATATTTGGTCCTAAAAATTGATCAAATTGCTTTGCCAAACCCACTGGGTCTTCCAATAACCCTTTTATTTCCTTCTTAAAATTTCTCACCTCCGAAGGTGTCAGTGGGGCATTTACAAAACCTCTCCCCCCTTGTTCTCCTCCCATGGGTACCTCCCGCAAAGAGAACAAACCAACCTTATTATCTCTTTCACTTCCAGTTCCACTTTCCTGCTTAAAAGCTCATTTTCCCTGGGTATTTTTATAAGGTCCTTCATCTGTAGAGCAGAGGACTGATAACCCAGACAGCTCAACCAGGGAACTGGATATGCTCGAAGTGGAGAGGATATTTGGATCAGGGTAGTTAAATGGCCCAGCCAAAACCTGTGAGCCAGCAGACGTAGCTGGTACAATGGGAATGGGGTTCTCTGGATATACTGGGCCTACTGGAATGGGAGGACATGGGGGAGGTAACAAGTCCACTGGGTCCCAGGTTATCTCCTTTTTTTATTTTGATTCCTTCTTCCTTAACAGCCTCTGATATTTTAAATACCTTCACGCCAGTAGCCTCAAACATACCACCGCCCCAACATGATGCATAGGTGCTCTCTTCCAAATCAAAAGGCTCTCTTTTATTAACAAAAGCATTCAGAGCTTGGCAAATCCAAATCTTTGAGGACCCGTACCTTGGCCAATAGACATGGTTCGATCTAATTTCCTCTTTTGTCCATTCTATCATACAATATTGAATCATTTTTATTTTATCTAATCCTTTTGTATAGGGGTCCTTTTCCCAATTCACCAATTTGATTGCTAGGGGACTGTCTGGTGGTATATCCTTGCTAATTTTCTTATTCCCTCTGTTCCTCAAAAGTGACTTGCTTCCTTTTTGTCCCATTCTCGTTAAGCTTCTTTATTTGCTTGCCTCAAATCCAAGATCACAAATTTAAAATGGTGTCTTGCGCCTCAAAACTCAAATGGCAATCCTGCCTCACAAACCGAAAATCAAAATGGCGATCCCACCTCTTGAAGCTAAAATGGTGCTTCCCGCCAACAAAATTCAAAATGGTGATCCCGCCTCATGAAACCTAAAATCAAAATGGCGACCCGACCTCACCAAACCAAAATGGCAATCCCCGCCAACGAAATTAAAAATGGTAGTCCCGCCTCACGAAACCAAAAATGGCGATCACCGCCACCTTAAGGGCACACAAGGACACAACTCAAAAGCAGCACCTCAAAGACACAGACCAGTTCAAGCCCAGACCCCACATCAAACTTTTCACTCTCCCCTCACAATCACACTTCCTCTGTGGCCACCACATGTCTCTCTCTTTCCACTCCTCTAAGAGACTGCCAGAACCCCAAACTAAATCTCTCAGAACATAATAGTTCCCTGGTGGACTGACCCAGAGGACTGCTCCCGCCCTGTCCACCTCAGATCTAGAGACTCCCAGAACCCTGGGCAAAGCCTCCCCCTCACAAACCTTCCAGCAGGGACTCCTGGAACCCCAGGATAAATCCCACAGCCTTTCAACAGGGACTCTTGGAACCCCAAGCAAAAGTTCCTAACCTGTCTTGGATTGGAAACGCCTGAAACCCCGGGACAAATTTCCCAACACTTCCCTTCAATCTGAGGCCAATGTTTGGTTATGGAACCCCTGGAACTCCAAGCTAAGTTCCCAGCCCCTGCAAAGATTTCCTGGGGGCTCACTCACTCCTCTCTCTTTCTGCTTTGCCCCTTCGCCGGCCGACCTCCTTGCAGAGGGACGGAACCATGGCTAGAAGGGCTCCGCACTCGCTTTGTGGATCTGGACTATCCAGTCCACATCTCATTCACACCTCACGCACTTCGCCCCCATCCGCCCCCCGCACGGTACTTACAGTACCCTTTCCCTGTCCGGGCCTTAGTGCACCAGGTTTTATGGGCCACCCCGCAAACCCTTGAGGGAGCCCTTAGTACCTCTTCTTTATTCTTCGTCTGCTTTGATAGGTTCCTTCTTGCCTTCGGGGAATTTGCCAGCAATCTCTGATGACACCAAAGGAAGCCAGTCGAGCCGCCAAAAAAAATCAGCGGGGCGCATCTCTCTCCCGGAATCCTCCAGGGCCGAGGACACGAGGCTCCTATACCAGACAGGTCCCCAGACTGTGAGAAACAAGTTCACTGAACGTAAAATTTTAACAGTTTATTAAAAGGCAATAGGGGGACTAATGATATAAAATCAAGTAACAAAGCAGAGGGTACAGTGCCAGGTGCTCTGCTACAGACAGGGGATAGCCAGAAACACCTTCTGACTAGGGGGATACTATTTTTATACCCTCCCTAGCCCCTCCTCCTTGGAGTATTCCTATTGGCTCATTGTTGTCCAGTGGTTGTCTTCCAGGTATCCCTTTATGCTAAACAGGTCACAAACGTTAACATCCACTTGCCTCCTCCCTCTTAGTGAGAACTCTTAACAAGAACTTTTAACAAAAACATGTCTTAACAATTATAACAATTAACAATAATATATAAGTAACTCACTTTCATAACCATTTATGAAAGCCAACTCCTGAACTGCATTTATAACAACCATCATTATTTGGGATTAAAAATCCACTGCCTGTGTTGGAAGTTAGGATTTCTCCTTTCTCGTCTTTCTCTCAGGGAATATTTTCCCATGTGTTGCCTAAGAGATGATAACAACCAGTACTTAAGAAAACAAAAAATGTGGCTGGGAGGAGGAGGTGGGGGAATGGTGCAGCTGACTACGCCATGAGCTGGAGTGTTTTCTCTTGGGAAGGGCAGAGATACCACGAGATTTTGGCCGGGGGGTGAGGGACTGGGCTCCTCACGCTCTCTCTCAGGATCAGAGTGGAGACAGGTGGGGTTTGGTGCTGGACCTCTGCTCCCCAGAGGATTCGCTGCCACTGTGGAGATTTTGTCTTCCCACTGCTTCTCCCACTATGGGCGAGCCTTAGTTCCTAAGAGCAGCCATTGAACTGGGACGTAATTAACACCCAACCTCACTGGAAAAGGATCGTCACCGTCTACACAGGTGCCCCATGGGAAAACCTGGGACCCCAAGTCCCGAGCCCCTCCAAGGGAGCCCAGCTGCTGCTGCCCAGCCCCACTGTGTTCTGCCGCTACTTCAGGTCTTTCGTTACACTTTAACCCGATACCCTGTGTCTGCCCAAGGCCCCGCGGTTCCTGCTACGGCTGCGAAGTTTCTGCTACATTTTGTTTGCCACCCCAGAGTCTGCTCATCCCTGCCGTTCCAGCCGCTGCTCCGAGGTTCCTGCTGCAGCCGGTTTCACCATCCAGAGGGGCACCGGGATCGGCTGCCCCTGGGGGTTCGCAAAGGAAGCCCCTTTTCTCTCTCTCCCGCCGGCCCGCCCGCCGTTACCCACCGCACAGACGTGGCCGAGCTCGCGCCACAGCGCTCCCTGCAGCTGCGGGGGAATCATCGTACCCGCCCTGCCCGGCCGGAGCCAACAGTGCCCCTGCCGGCTGTGACCAGAGCTGCACCAACGGGGAAGGTGCTCGACAACCGAGAGAAGGCTGTTGATGGGTTTCTGCTTTGGTTTGGTTTTGCTGCTGTTGTTGTTGGTTGTTTGCTTTTTTATATATATATATATATATATATATTCTAATAAAGAACTGTTATTCCTTTTCCCATCTTTGCCTGAAAGCCCCGTAATTTCAAAGTTATACTAATTTGGAGGGAAGGGGTTCATATTTCCTTTCCAAGAGAGGTTCCTGCCTTCCTTGGCAGACACCTGTCTTTCAAACCAAGACAGCCTGCTGTGTCTTTGCAAATTTATTCTCATAGGATTGCTTATGTGAAAGTCCACAGTGGAAATAAACCTCTCTCTTTACCTTTATCCAAATAGACCCAACAAGATTTCTTTTCTCTTTAACAAAAGATGATCTAGTTTCTTTTTCAGTTTGCTTGGATAGCTGCCTTCAGGACCTTATCTTTTAAATGCTGAGATATGTACGGGTTAGATCCAGTAGCTGCAACAGAGAGAGATTATAAACTCTTATGATTACTGATACACTTGACGATTTAGAATATCTTGACCTTCAAGTGTATTGGAAAGCCCATCTGCTTGGACAGGCTTTTGCCTGATAGGGGGCCTTCTTTGTCTAATTTCAGTGTCATCCCTTTTGTCATGTTAACTAAAATAAATTTCATAATCATGTATATAGTGCTGTTCAGTGGTTAACACTGTTTTCCTCAAGTCCTGTCCCCAAAAACCTCATGTAACTTTGAATGTAATGTATGCCGGTCTCTGCTACTGACTGGGGACCCACGTAGCTAAAACTGTCTTCCTAAATGCAGGCTAAGGGAGAAATTTTAACAATTATACTGTTATTTCACTCTTTTAATATCTTTACTATTGACTGTCCCAGTGCATTAATTTAAAATGAAGCTAAACTGAATTAGTCATATCTATAAAAGCACTTCAGGGTTGCACTTGTTATACTAAACTGAAGGATTTCCAGCGGGTATGACAGTTTCTGAGGCTTTTTTGGCAGAAATGTCATGTAGTTTACCAATAGGTACAAAATAAGATTTACCTCCAATTTATTTTACAGATTTTACTACATCTGTGGTAAGTGCAGTTGCTTGAGGAGGTTGGGAAAGATGCTGCTAATACAGTTCACACAAAACACCATGTTCAGTACCTTGCTGTACCCATTTGACATGGAAAATGACATGTTCTTCAAACAGCCTTTTATGTAACGTGTTTTCCAATGAATTTTGGTAAACAGTTAAAGATAATAAACATCTAGTGATGTGAGTGATTACTTTTAAAAGAATGTTCTAATTCTTAGAGTTGCATATAGAAAACAGTGAATCCAGGAATACATGTCTGCAATCTTGGATGGTGAGTGAGAGTTACTAGTCTGAACCATCACCCTTTAAACAGAGATGCATAGCTTGAGAGTCTTTTCATTCAGTCTGGTCAATCAATGAAATGTGCAGCGATGAAAGCAATAAAGAGTGATCTTTGGAGTTGTATGACCTCAGGCCAGGCTTTACTCTTAAAATGAAAATCCTTGAATTCATTTTGTTCAAGTACCTTATGTAGCCCAATGTTGTGTTAAGGAAATTAGAAGTCATTGTCCTTTGATAAAGGACAGTGAGATAAAGGACAGAGCTTTGCACAGACTCAGACTGGAAGGTTTTCATTCCTCACGTTATGAAGAAGGACATTGAAAAGTAAATAATTATTTTTCTCAACTAAATTTTCCATTTATTCAAAACTGGATAAAATAAGTTGTTGCCTACAAAACGTTTCTGACAGTCAACAAAAAAATAGAAAAGTTGTCTACTTTAAAAGAAATCTCCTTTAAAATGTGCTTAAAAATTTTATATTTAGTATTTTTCCAGTCTACTAAAAACCTGAATTTAGCTATCTTCACTTAATAAAAAAAGAATATCTAAAGAAAATGGAGCCTAGGGCTTGAGATGTGACGTGACCTAATGGGAAGCATAATAAGGAATTTAGTATAAATTTGCTCTAGAGATCTAGTGAACCATCTTGACTACAGTATACAATCTCTCTGCCTCAGATTCTTAGCAAGAGGTTTCCCCCCCTCCCTTTCCTTTATGTATGGTAAAACCTTGGTTATTTTATAGATGTTTTATAGTATGAAATTATCAAATACAATTTGACATATATCAAAGGGATATATTCTTTTACAGTCTAGTAAAAAGTCTTTAAGTAGCTACAAAGAAATCTTGATTTCCTGGATTTCTTGATACTTAAATAATAATTACTATTTTTAAAAAATATTTTACCATCTATTTATATTTAATTTATCATTTTTAATAACTGCAGTGAGTTTTCACAGAAACTAGCCCACAGGTTGTAAATTTGTTCCGTTCTTGGCATTGGCTTTGTTTCTTTTTCTACGAAATGTTGGCATTGTCCAGCGTACTCAATCAGAAAACTCCCCTTTTCTCTTTTCCAGAGTTTCAAATATTTCAAACATTTGATGAAAGATAAGAACATGAGATGCTACATGCATTTCTGGCTTATGTGAAATGAAAATTTTCCACTTGAAGTAGAGCTCATAAGAGAGAATTGCCAAGATTATTCCTATTCTTCCTTAGTATTTGATGATATTGTCAATTTCAGATTTTTTTTCCTGAATTTACTTCAAGGAAGCCTTCCAGTGTTAAAAGTTCCATTATCACTTCCTTAACACTATCTCCACTTTTTTCTCTTTTATTTCCATAAGTTTTATCACCTTGCTATATATTGTTAAATCTAAGTAAGAATATTAAGTCCAAAACTTTTTCTACCAGTAAATTTTTTTTTCCTATAAAATGGATTCCTGAATTTAACATAGCTGCATTTTTCAAGGTACTGAGGAGGTTTTTGTGAACTTAGATCCAGCATTTCAACAGGCCTAAATATTTTAAATATTTTTAGGAGGTTGATTTTGAAAATGTAAGGACAGAGATGAAATTCTGGCCTCATTAAATTCCATGGAAGTGGGATTTAATTCTGTGGTTTCAACTCTATGGAAATCCTTTTCTTTCCCATTCGTATTTTAATCAAGTTGCTCTCATGAAATCATACCTACACTAAAAAAGTGCATTATGACCAGCCAATATTACAACATAATAGTTATAATTTAGTTTCACCTCTTCTTAGTTTCACCAAAAGCTCATTTTCTGCCACATCATCTGAAGTCAAAATGGGTCTGTTGGCATAATAAAGACATAATAAGGCACTGTTAAAAATACCTGATAATTTTAGTTCTGAACAGAACTGACGGCTTCTTCCTTAAACTTTCACAATATAAATCATTTATCTTATCTAGGTGTGATGAATATCAAAAGATCTATGGAGGAAATCATATCCAGAGATTTCTTTCATTATTAGAATGACTGCAGGGAATTATGGTTGGTCACTTGAGTGAAAGGTATGTAGGGTAAAATAATAAAATTTGGAGATTGGATAATACATCATTTCAATCAGGTTTGAAAGTAATAAACACACAGGAGCTAAAAAAGCTAGCACTTTGACTATTGGAGCTTTGAATTTCCAACTCCTTATGTCTTCTTATTTCTTCCTCCTGCTGGACACATAAAATTGCAAACATCATGTCATTCTATGAAAACATATCTATACACTGAGAAAGATATCTACTTTATTTTTCACCTTTAACATTCACCCTGAATTGTAAAAGGATGTCAAATTAGCGTGCCCTCAGATTAATGTGACAAAAATCTTATCCTAGAAAGTTATGTCCTTAAATATAACTCAGTCAATGTTGTTTTGACTTGATTGCTACTTAGCAGATTTACTTTCCAAGGAAAGATAGTCTCATGTGTAGTACATAAAAGGTAGCATTCTGGGTTTTTTCTCCTTGTCATAACAAATTCCTAGAGCAGGATGAAACACACATTTCAGAACATGCTTAATCCTCTGACTCTATTATTTTGACAAGTATTATGTAAATACTGTATAATACGTCATTGAAATAAAAGGGTTATTTGATTCTGTAGGGGAAAACTTTAAAATCTGCTCTGATCCTTGTCTCTGAAAATACTGGCCATATAAAAGTGGTTTAACAACAACTTTAACAACAAGCTGCTTTGCAACTGCTTAAAAATCTACCCCACAAAAAGTTTACTAGGCTTAATTATTAAGCCTAAAAGACTTAACGACTTAATGTACCTATTAAAGGTACATTATTAAAGACTAAATGTACCTAAAATATACTTAATTTATTATTTTTGCTTGGTTGCAACCTCTGTTTTGTTTAACAGTTTTTTGTTAAACAAAAAACTGTTGTCTTTTTTGTTTAACAGCTTCTCTATCTTCCTTCCCCTCAAATAATTTTTTGGGGTTTTTTTTTTTTCCACAGCCTGAAGAAAACTCAAAAAAAATTTGGGAAATATTACTAGAATTGTCACTTTGAATCAAAGTTTCCATTTCCCAAAAGCATTTTTAAGGTAAAATTAATTTTTGTTTCTCTTATTGAGCTCATTTTATCCAGATAACAGAGGAAAGAAGATTGGTGTTTTCTTCTTTGTAATGACTGATGCACAGACTCAGATTGGCAGGGATACTGAGAAGTTTATTGAGAGAAACAAGCTGGTTTTATCTACTTCTTCAAGATACAATATTTTCTTATATGGTATTTTTCACTAAGTGACCTCTCCCACATTGCCACGTCAGCAGCACACTTTCTCAACGTCCTTACGTGGGAGTGATCAGGTGCTGCCCACCCATCCGGCAGGCTCTGGCAGGCTCCTCTCCGCAGGGCTCTGCTGGATGGCATCTCCTTCCCCCAGGATCAGGCAGAAACAAGCTTCTCTGTGCTGCCATGGCGTTCTGCAGGCGTGTCCCACAGCCTGTAGCCCAATTCTATCTTATCTCCCTCTACATTCTTCAGTTCAGAGCAGTAATAGCTTACAGGAAGCCAAAGTGAAGTTCCAAAGTATTCTGTCCTAACTGGACCTGTGCTGGTGGCAGATCAAGAATGACAAACCCCACCACATCAGTGACATTGAACAAATCGTCTTTACCCAAGTCACTGGAAAGTGCTTAAGGATGCCATATGTTAGAACAAAATGTTTATTGCCTAAAAATCATCAGTGAGCTGAAAAAATGTTGGTGGAGTGGGGGAGGTGTCTTTATTTTTTTCCCAAGAAATAACAGCACTTATTAGAAGCATGTTCTTTATGTGTTTTCTTTAAAAGTTGACTTGTCCAGTCAGG
>VYZQ01047387.1:0-12430 GCA_013400655.1 Mystacornis crossleyi | reverse complement strand
ACAAGCTGCTTTGCAACTGCTTAAAAATCTACCCCACAAAAAGTTTACTAGGCTTAATTATTAAGCCTAAAAGACTTAACGACTTAATGTACCTATTAAAGGTACATTATTAAAGACTAAATGTACCTAAAATATACTTAATTTATTATTTTTGCTTGGTTGCAACCTCTGTTTTGTTTAACAGTTTTTTGTTAAACAAAAAACTGTTGTCTTTTTTGTTTAACAGCTTCTCTATCTTCCTTCCCCTCAAATAATTTTTTGGGGTTTTTTTTTTTTCCACAGCCTGAAGAAAACTCAAAAAAAATTTGGGAAATATTACTAGAATTGTCACTTTGAATCAAAGTTTCCATTTCCCAAAAGCATTTTTAAGGTAAAATTAATTTTTGTTTCTCTTATTGAGCTCATTTTATCCAGATAACAGAGGAAAGAAGATTGGTGTTTTCTTCTTTGTAATGACTGATGCACAGACTCAGATTGGCAGGGATACTGAGAAGTTTATTGAGAGAAACAAGCTGGTTTTATCTACTTCTTCAAGATACAATATTTTCTTATATGGTATTTTTCACTAAGTGACCTCTCCCACATTGCCACGTCAGCAGCACACTTTCTCAACGTCCTTACGTGGGAGTGATCAGGTGCTGCCCACCCATCCGGCAGGCTCTGGCAGGCTCCTCTCCGCAGGGCTCTGCTGGATGGCATCTCCTTCCCCCAGGATCAGGCAGAAACAAGCTTCTCTGTGCTGCCATGGCGTTCTGCAGGCGTGTCCCACAGCCTGTAGCCCAATTCTATCTTATCTCCCTCTACATTCTTCAGTTCAGAGCAGTAATAGCTTACAGGAAGCCAAAGTGAAGTTCCAAAGTATTCTGTCCTAACTGGACCTGTGCTGGTGGCAGATCAAGAATGACAAACCCCACCACATCAGTGACATTGAACAAATCGTCTTTACCCAAGTCACTGGAAAGTGCTTAAGGATGCCATATGTTAGAACAAAATGTTTATTGCCTAAAAATCATCAGTGAGCTGAAAAAATGTTGGTGGAGTGGGGGAGGTGTCTTTATTTTTTTCCCAAGAAATAACAGCACTTATTAGAAGCATGTTCTTTATGTGTTTTCTTTAAAAGTTGACTTGTCCAGTCAGGAGGTCCAGTCCACTGTCTGGGAATGGAGGGGGCTGTATTTTCTACTCTTACTCCAATCTGCATTGCAGCTCTACAAATCTTTGTCTCATTTTTTTTCCTGTCTGAGAAGCAGACTATTATCTTACAGGCTGTTTAACATTTCATCTGATGCTGGCAAACAAGTTGTCTCACTGGTGTAAGTATATGAAATAGAAAACATTATATCCTTATCCTTTTTGTGTTCTATCCCTTTGTAGATTGGATCTGAGAATAGCCCACTTTTTTTTCCCCTGCCTTTATTTCTATGCCTGTGCCTTTATTTCCTAATACCTTATATTAAGGCAGCAGTTGGGCTTATAAGGCAGAAATAAAGCATCCTTGTTGAATGAAAATGGCCTAAAATTCTGGAAAATGTCTGGAAAACAAAGCCTAGGAGAATGTATGAGCCTATTCTGTTGATGTCCATCAACACCTTCATATTACCTAAGGCCTCTTAACAGTTGCACCTTTGGCATGAAAAGAGAGTCTATCCTTCCTGAATAATTAGGGTGAGAGCTGCGCAAGGAAATTCACTCTTGCAGAAAGGTGTTTGAATTCTCCAGTCATGCAGTTTATCAATGGATCATTAGGTAATCATTAAGGTAATGCTGCAGAATTGATCTTTAAAAACTGAAGTTAATCAGGTATTGTATTGAAATGTGAAAAAAAGTGGGTTTTTTAAGCGCAGTCTAGGGTTTTTTTGGTTTTTGGTTTGGGGTTTTTTTTTTATGTTCTGTAGCTATATCATAATACAGAATCTATAGAAGAAAAAAAAGGAAGGAATTACATCAATGTCCAAGTTGTCTTGAATGACACCACACAGGATTAAGGCAATAAAAAAGATAGCAAAATAGAAAACCACATAAACATAGAAATTTAGTCACTGCAGTCCAGCTTCCCTCTTCTGTTAATATTTATCCATTCACAATAAATACCAAAAAAAATCATCTGCATTTTGCTTTCTGGTCACAAATTTACATGATCTTTTCAGATCTACCAGGTGGAGACTATATAGCTCCAGAGTCACAATCGAAAGCTTGTGAAGCTGCTGTCCTATATTTCTGAGTGTTACAACACCCACCCACACACTGCCATCATGTCCTACTGTCAGAACATACTAAAACAGTGTCATTCTTAGGGTTATTTTTGCTTCTCTTAATACCAAGAAGAACTGTCCTTTCTTTCATTAGTTTTACTTTTAATACCCAAACAGGCTAGCTGGGGGATGATTTCACAGCCCGTGAGGGCCATCTGTTTCAGTGCTTAGCAATCCCTGCTGTCTTCCCTGCCCAGCTAGGGATCTTTGGAGTGTTCTTAATCTTATCTGTGTTGACAGGAAGAACAGATTATTTTCTTCTTTCCAGGTGCTTGCTGTATATAGGAAGTTTTATACTTCACCCCTTCTCCCTATATTAAACAAATTCAGTTTCTTCAAACCATACTTATGTTTGCAGGTTGCTTATTATTCTTGCAGTCCCTGGATTTTTCTCCAGTCATTCTACCTATTGCTTAAGTTAGACACAGACTGCAGCTAGTAAGAAATGCTATTTCATGAACTGTTAATCTCAAGTGACTATTAAGACTAATTTGAGGGGGCAGACTCTAATTGTTAACAGTTCACAACTATAACATTCACAGGAGAATCCTAAAACACACTTCTGTGGTTCCTGACTTTCTGCAATGAGCTCAAGCCAGAGAATCGGTGTCCACCTGTCTGTGGATTCTGTAAATTCCAAGTTGTGACTCATAACATGTCTTTTTTTTGCCTTAAAACTCAAGTACTGGTACTGTTAGCTTTTTAAAAGTATCAGCTTTCCAAAAATAAATAAGAATGAGAAATAAGTAAGGTCATAGACATCACAGCGCTAATGAACCTTTGAAAATGTGACCTATAGCTCTATGATTCAGGGTTTAAAAGAAAATTAAAAACAAAGGAACTGTAGTCTTTAATAAATACTCAGAAACCTTTAGGGTGCACCTCATGATTATTCAGTGCGAATACTGGTGATACTACTATATCAATTCATTAGTATTTATTTTATTTTAGTTTCAGAAACTAATCATGAACCAGAGCACCTCAAGCTGGGCACCCAAATATCCCTGGCGAAACAGATGAAGTGTAATGAGGAAGTCAGTGGTCCCCTGGACTGGCCTGGCAGCCACTCCTAACATAAACCATGTAAGTTATAGTTCTTCTCTTCATTATATTGGCCCACACTGAAATGCTCAGACCATGAGGCACATTCATTCTCTGATACTGAAAAGTAGAATACATCCCTTTGAATTGCTCCAAGCAAAGGCAATGTAGAAATAAATCTGAAACCCTTTTGCTCCTGTCCTGAATTTGTTTCTAATCACAGATGGCTAAAGCTGCCTATTATCAAGATAGAACTTTGTGCCTGGTGCTGGCAGTTTGTTCCACATATACCTCAGATCTGGGCAGACTTGAGATGGATGGTTCAAGCCATGGGAGGATCACCAGCATCAAGTGGCATCAAGTGCTGATGATCCCTGAGTCAGTGAGGGATGAACTCAAGGTCAGATGTCGTTAGAAATATAAGCAATATATGGTTGGTTGTTTCTGCTGCTCCCTGACATGCAATTTTTTCCCCTGGAGAACATGGAACTGCATAAAGCATTTAATCTAACATAGTTTGTTAACATACTCTTGCCTCTTTAAAAAACACACCAACTTTTCTAATAGTTTTGTAAATATTGCATTGTAGGCAATTTAAGGTTTTAAGGACTTTAAAGTTTGGGTACGTATCTCTAATCTCTGTCCCTGCAGGGTATCATAGTAATGATGATTTGTTGTTTGGTTTTTAATTAAGAAAAAGTTAAGCTCTGCTTACTTGTGTTCTTACAATTAAATGCAAATAAGTTTAAAAGAACCTGCTTGGCTATGCAAAGCTGAATAACACTGACAATCCACTAAAAACAAGTATGTATAAAAAAGCACCTTAACTTCTAAATAAAGCAGAGGCAACAAGCCACACAACAGGCTGTTTTGTATTGATTTGCTGGGACTGAAGTGGTGGGTAATAATTAACTTTAAATCTCATTCAAAATAATGGATACTAAAAAGTTTTCTGTCATAACTATCCTCCTGGTCATACAAATGGATAACTGCTCATATTGTCTTTTTTTAGTGCTTTCACTGACTCTGATAAGTTTGCACATTTCCTTTAGTTCATTTTTTCCTTACACAACTCTTAGTTTGATTTCCATTGCTTGTTGAACCTGATCATACATCCAGACCATCACATCTGACCTGATCCCAGACAAGTACAGCATGAATACACATTCTACCATTTTATCTGTCCTTAAGTCATGATGTGTAGCACATTATCCTACACACAAATACATATGCATACAAATATCTCATTATGAAAGTAATGAGAACTAGATGAAAATAAAGCACAGTTTTAATATTCACTAAATTAATCATGTGAAAGCCTTGCATTAGCAATTCTATCACATGAAGAACTGTTACCTTAAAAAGTTTTTCTAAGGGAATATCTAGATTTTCAGTGCAATTTTGTATCCCTTTTCAGCTTGGTACCCTTAGCATGTGTGAATTCTCATCAAGATAAATCAGACTGACTAGGCTTGGGACTTACTGAATCAGGGTTTTTCAATGGAATTTTCAAAAATACCAAAGGAATTTTGAAAATCCAGTAAAAGGCACTATTTCCATCACATCTGCTTCCTGGCTGAATGTGCATGACAGAAAAGGCCTATAAGCATGATGAGGGGCTTTTCTGAATATTAAGAATATTAATATTTTGGTGCAGAGGAATCAAATACAATCAGTTAGTATATGTGAGTCTGTTTGAATATCATAGGAAAAATATATCTTATCCACTAGAAGAGTAATTTTCTAGATGAAATATAGTGAAATTAGTTCAGAGACATGCAGTTTTCTCAATTTTCCTGCTTATGCTCACAAATTTATGATAAATTTAGGGGACCTGTGACTTTAAAGGACCCTGAAAATATATCATTGATGTGAATGGGAGATTCCATGGTTTTGCTTCAGTGACAGTTTATTACTAATTACTGCTGAATATTTTGCCTCCAGTTTATGATTCAGAAGTCACAACTGGTACACACTAGGCCACAACATCAGAATGTGTTCTATCTAAACCATAACTGAGCTAGAGAAACAATAAAACGAAAAGAAATCCTGCAGGTACATTTTGCTTGGTGTTTTTTGTGATGAGGAATATTAATAATCATTTGATTTATTTGGACACTAAATACATTGAGTTTTAGACTGAGCCTGAAAGACTGAAACCTCAAGCTTAGGTTTACTATAAAATATATTTCTGAAATATGCCACAGGTATATCTCTAAGATATTGTTATTATAAAACTTCAGGACCAATTTAATATTAGTACAAAGAAATTATGATTCTGAATGCAACTGTTTCATTGTGGGACACTTAATTTTCTTCTATATAGCTTGGAGACAAAATACTGACAGTATTGGGTAGTCCCATATACCCAGTATTGGGTAGTTTCTGACTATGCCAGATGACAGACTTGTTACTAACCACTGAATCAAGAGCAGGCTGTGTAATTTTGCAGCCTGAATGGCAGCAGATAACTTACTGAAAAGAGCTTCTCCCAGGAAATTTTCCAGATTGAGTGACTCTGAGTTAAGTCAATTTAAAATTAATAGAAAAATAAACCACCTGGATTACTAATTACAGTTTTTTAATTATTTCAAAAAAACAAAGTGGTTAATCTGTTGAGAGTTGTTGAGAACTGGGAGAGGGGTGGGATTGAAGACCTGACCAAAAAACGAAAGAGNAAAAAAAAAAAAAAAGGTATTCTGGTAAAATAAAAGCAATTAAATCTGGTAAAATAAAAACAAATAGTGAAAGATCCATGCAGTAAAAAATAATGTCTATTTTCATTGGAAAATATGTTGCTTGTTTTTCAATGAAGGCAGTGTTGAATTGGAAGAGGAGACAGGTCATTCCATGATAAAAATAATCAGAAGAGCCCTGAAAAGTTGCTACACTGGGGCAAAAAATAAAGGGATTCTTTTAAAGCGTAAAAGACTTACTGCATGATTTGGCATATGCGTGGTAGGAATTTGCAATAGATGTTCTGCTTTAGAAATGGATGTTGAGTTTCCTTTAATACTGTGATCCATGGCACAGATCTGTGCAGTGGCCATCTTAATCGAAGAATCAAACAGAGTGATTTATTCATCATACTGTCTTGAACTGCTTAATTTCCTTGTAATCTAATGATGACAAGTTTTTCATAGCATGCTATTCTTCATTGTTCTTGCAGCTTCTCATCACTTCGGGGAAAACTGTTTTAAGGGCATTGTAACATCGCAGCTACTTGTTTATTACTTTGATTCTTGGTGTTCATAGATGACATTTAACCTGTCATAACTCACTGTGTGGATGGGTAGAATGGCCTAGATTTAATACCATTTTACAGTATTCTTAAATTCCTGCATTTTTATATGTTGTGTATAGAAAAACTCACCATTAGTTTTTTCTGCCATAAAAATGGACTGGCTTGTGAAACAAAGAAGTCCCATGCCCCTGTCAAAACAAAACAGAAGTTTAACAGAGACTCTTAGTTGGTATCCTTTCTGAGTGTGGATTTATCTGTGAGTTTTAATGGAGTCCTTTATGCTGGAAACATCTTTGGAGACAAGTGAAAATAGTCTGTCAGTTGCCATGGACACATCTGTGTGAAAACTCTATATTCTTCTTTTACTGTGTGACTGCATACTGATATGTGCTATATAGAACAGACTGAATGTCCCCAGCTCGATTCCTAACATGCACTGTGCCTTTTATGTGACTCCCTACACAGCTAATTTACACTCCCTACACAGCTTGATTTTGTTGCAGTCTGTATCAATTTTGGCAATTTCTTGCAAGAGCCATGGCACCACAAGCTCGGTGATAGCTCATAATAAGCCAGTATCTTTGCTGTAAAGATTAACTGTAAACATCATTAAATGAATGCTATGCCAGGGGGAATGGGTATCCTTCCAAAAAGCTTTTCATTTATCCTGTGGTGTCCAGCACAACAAACAAACTGTAATCAGCCTGAGCTTCTTGGAATTTCTGTGATTGGAAATTTCTGCTACAGTGAAAATTCAGTACATTCATACATGAGGACACCAGTGCGCCCTCCACCTCCTGGTAGCACCCTAAAAGTCCTAAGCTAAACCTAGTTTGCTGCTTGCTTAAAAAAAATCCAGCCAGATGCTCCCATAATTTTTATCATTATAATAGTGATAACATTTGAGATGAAGGGAACTGGGGGCATGCTGATAGATGGGAATAATGTAGACAATGCACCTTATCTCCTTAAATTTTTTCTATAAACAATATTAAAAGGATGCAGGTTATGTATGGGTTCTATATGTTATAAATCTAGTATAAATAAGAAATGAAATGGAAATAAACTGAGAAAATAATGATGAATGTATCTCTAATAAGTTCACTTACTGTAAAAATGATTTTATGAGGGCATAACAACAGTATTGTGCTAAAATGTCCAGCTGACAGGTCTGCTACCCCATTCACCAGATATAGCCTATTTGGTGCAATACGGGAAAAGTCTATGTTTAATTCATATTCATCCGATTTATTCTGGGCTAAAGGCAAGTTTCAAACTCGGAAAAATGCTCAGAGCTCTTCTGAGGCCCTTGGGGGGACTGAGGGGTTACATTGGGATAGTAGTGATTCCTTGAGATTGTCTACAAGCCAGGACTTTGAAGAGGAGGAAGCAACAAACTTGTGAGCCACATATATGTGGCAACATCCCATAATTTAAGTCACTGACTGCCCACATACAGCTAATAATCACCCATTAAAGCACACGAAAGAACAATGTTGTTGATTAATTCTACTCTAAGAAAACAATTTTGTCAATATTCTCTAAAAAAACCTAATTTAATTGTATTTCAATAAAGGAAAATTCAGCTCCCAGTAGTGAAATTATTTAGTTAAGAATAGAGAGGACTAAAGAAACTCTCCTTTGAAAAATTGGAGATAATATGCCATCCACTAGCTCATCCTATATGAGAACAAGAAGTCTTTATGGAGACAAAAGAGAGTCTGCAGGGCAAGAGGAATGTTTTTGCACTTTCCTAATCATAGATGACAAGATACTGCAGCCATCTGGACCGCTCAATGTTGATGTTGCTGCAATGGCCTCATTAGGAAAATGGAATTGCCATAATGTGAGTATACTTGCCGCCATCTGCCAGGAAATTTCCTGAACCTTTAGTGAAAGCATGGGGGTGCTACTCCAGAGTCCATTGTGCTGTTTTACTTTGATCTACCTGCTAAAGCACTTTGCTCTGATCTGTGTGCCACTGACACAATTGAGAGTGACACTAAACAGCCAGTTGCGCAGAAAATACAATGAAAGGCTTGTGCCACAGCTGTGGAAAGCTTACGTTCCAGTGAGAGCAGCAGCATTAGTGACCCTAGAGGTAACGAGCAACAGGATTATGAAGGCAGTAAGTCAATATTTATGCAGTACTATGGTAACTTATGGAAAATTTCATGATTAGAGGCAGGTCGGTGTGAAAATACCTGCTCCTAGCTTAGCACACTTGTCTGCTCATGGCTTTGGACATTTGCAGCTAGAGGTGTTTTCCTCCCTTTTGCCATTTGGAGCCACATAAGAGAATAAGATGTCTGCTGTACTATATTAGAAAAGAGAATGTTCTAGACATGATGTTGTGATTACCTAGATAAACCCTTGTTAAATTAAGACAGGATTTATAATAATACCAAGACTGTGGTATGTAAGATGCGTTCTAGATTTGGTGGTGGTTTTCTTTACTGCAGTTCAAAACAGAAGAGATTTGCATAGGCATTGGTAGAGTTGTGCCCTCCCGTGGTAGAGCTGATGTATGGAGCTTTCCAGTCCATACAGAAATCCTGAAGGGCCCCTAAAATGGTAATTCAGTTAATCAGGTTGGGTTTGGAACACAGAAGGCCAGGAAGAGCAAAGGTTTTTGTCCTGCGTATCAGGAGAGGTGGGAACAGGAAAATGCGGTAGTATGTACATATCTCAGCTCTGAAATCTGTAAACTGTTAAATAATATAAACAAAAGTACAAAAGTAGCAGGCAGATCTTCAAGGAGGTTCTTGCTTCCTCTGCATGATCCTGAAAGCTTCCAGAAACTCAGTGGGATTCATCATACTCCTCTTCTGCCAAAGCAAAAGATTCATATCAGTTTATGTAATAGTATGATAATACTGTGCCTATTAAAAATAGATAGTTACCAAAAACATCTCTTAGAAATCAGTCTGTACAGGCTGAGCTCTTTACATGACATTATTGAAGAATTTTTGCAAATTCTGATTATATTTTTAAAGCAAATGGTATTGTTTCACATGAAAAGTAAACTAGCCTTATAAGCAAAAATAAAAAGTCATCCTAGAATTAGTATTTTATAATCTAAAACTTTTCTGGAAAAATATTTTTAATTTGAGCTTTTTTTGATATACAGATGAAATTTCTTGGTCAATTGATCATCACTGATGAACAAAGAAGGAATTCCTTGAGCAAATTCATGCATAACATGCTGGTGTTTAATTCAGTGCAACCCTAAGGCATACCAGAGAAGGGATGGAGCCATCTGGAAAAGGGGCAAGTTGGGATTTATCTCCTGAGGGAATTCCATGCTCAGCAAGATAAGTGTCTAGTAGGTAAAAAATTTGTCAGCATCATGTAATTCTACCACTTCAATACATTTTGACTCTGCACTACTTAGAAATAATCATTGGAAGGAAGAGTCAGCTTTACCTACCTGCCCTGTGAGGAGGACCAGCTTTCAACTCCTTTTGTCATTATGATGCAGAACTATAGGAGGTCTCTGAATCCAGATCATTACTATTGTTTTCCTTTCCCTACTTTAACCACCACCTTTCTCAGAGGGGAAAGGATCCAGGCTGTCTAGGCAGTAGAAAGTCCTATCTCCCTGCCTGGACTGGTTCTGATTCAACTAAAAGTGGGTTTACAACTGAAATTGAGTATCCAGATACAAACCCACCTCTGAATTAGGTGAGAATGGAAAGGTATAGTAGTTATGAGATATTTGGTCTGATCAGACCAAGGTCAAAAGGTATGTTGGAAAATAAATTGTGCCTATTTTTTGTATTTCAGAGAAATTAAAAGAAAATGAAGGATTAGAGAAATTGAAATTCAGTAGTACTTTTGGTACCTCTTACACAAATTGGATAAATGGAGGCCTCTTAAATTCAAAATGAAGTAGCCACAATCTCAGAAGACAGTGATTAAGACATTAAATGGAAATGTTCTGCCATTAATATTCTGAAGTGTCTGAATCTCACTTGTCTATCTGCAGCACCTGTTTTCAAAATAAGTAATGGTGCATAAGAAAGGGGAAGAAGCAGAAAAAAAAAGCTTAAGCCATATTTTTATAAATACTGAAGTTTAAAGAAAGAGTAATCCTTGAGGAAGCTGAGAAGTAAAATCAAACATTAATCCCTAAAAGCAAGCAAGTAGTCCTCAGATGGGCTAAGAATAATAGTTATCTTTATTTTATAACTTCAAGGAGGGTGAAGGATGGATAAAGACTTCTTTCATAATGGTGATCAGAAACCAACAGCCATCTTGCTTTTCAGTGATGCTTTTGTTTGTTGACTTCAACCAGTTATTACTGTACTGGTGTCAATATTGAGAATTAAGTTCTACATCTGTATTTAACAGTAGAAGAATAGATCCTTAGTGCTTTCACAGGATCAGTTTATTGAATTTTAGTATGTATATGATGTTGCAAGTGTACAATTTCCATTATTTTATATTCTATTTTCATTGGTTTTTCTTTTCTTAAGAAGTCTCAACATCTTTTTATATTCATTGCTTCTATCACATCGGGTTGCCATGGTTATGCTGCAAAAATATTCAGAATCACAAGACACTCACGAATCATTCTAGCCAGGTTTCTGAAATTAAAGTTAAAACAAGTAACTTAAAAGTGACACTGAAATCTGTGTTTCACATGCTGAGATCAGTTTTCAGGAGTAAGGATGATGTCTGTTTACAGATGTATGGATATACTGTGCACGTTGATATAGTAGAGGAACTCATATACTCATTATATTTTTAGGGGTTTTCTTCCCTTCTCCTACACTAGCCCCCACTATTAAAGAGAACAAGGTTCACACATTTAATTATTAATTATTAAAGAGAACAAGAATCACATGTTTCTTCAGTCACAACTCAGTTTCAGTATAAAAGACAAGCACAAAAAAGCCTCCTCTCTTTCCCTGTCTTTGGGCCTTGTCAGGAGTCCTGTGCTGTTCCTCACAGATTGTGTAAGTCACTGTAGTCTCCATAAATGGATGGACGTTCAGCTTTACAGGAAGTCCCATGGAGACATTGTCCTTACTGCTTTTTTTCCTAATGTCTCACATGAGTCCTTGCTGAAATTTATTGCTATTATTTTGTGTTCTGATTTTTACCAAGTGACAAGGAGAGATTGCTCCTTACCACTCCCCAGAACTCTGTAATGAAGCCTCTCACAGTATTTTCTTCATTCAACTCCCTGTGCAAGAAATTTAGCACATTTAGGGCCCGCTTCTAAATTGTGTCATTATCCCTGTTCTCTTCTTGGTATTCCAACTGATAGTGCCTAAAATCAAGTCTAAAGCATCAGCTGGGGTGTCTTCAATGTCAGTACAAGAGCAGAAAACCAACTTCATGCCTCATACAGATCTGTTTCTGTATCATAATACAGTGGCTGATTTCACCCATTATCTTGACATATGCTTAACTAAGGCTGCATAATAGCTCCTACAACATCTTTTGCGGAATTATTGCTCACAATGACTTCATTGTGCCTTTAAATTCTTGCTAGATATTTATCTTACTCTTTTGAATAGCATCTTTTTTTTCCTGACCAAATCTCCCTTTTGTCGAGATAAATATGAGTTCTGAACGTATTTTCATAACTGCTGGCAATCTTTCTTAGTTGCAAACTTAATAAACCTAATCTTTATTTTGTCTGCCAGGACGATATGAAATTATGGACTAAGAAAATACACTTGTGGAACCCCATGTTGTTGCTTCCTTCTGCTTTGACAATGCTTCTTATTTGTTGTTTTTTAAAGTTAAATGGAGGAAACCTCAAAATTATGGAGAACTGCTTCCAGTGCCTAGGAATATTGTATCTCTGTATGTCTTCTAGCCTTGAGTTTTACTGAAAATGGGATATAATATACCTGTGTTGGGGCTTGGGCCGTGTTAG
>VYZQ01047385.1:53238-79009 GCA_013400655.1 Mystacornis crossleyi | reverse complement strand
TATTTTTTCTGTTTTTAAACAGGAAAGTAGAATTCATACTTGTGCTTCATTAGTAGGAAATAAATCAGGTGTTTATACATATACCATTTAAAATATTTGACAGTGACTGTAACTTCTGGCTGGGGCTGGTGGTCCTAACCCAAGATCCATAGAAGACCTGTGCCTTTAAAAAGAAGTGAGTATAGGCCAGGCAAATTACCATGAAACAGCTAAAATAATGTTGAATAAATTTAATCATCTGCAGCTTTCATAAAGCCTGCAGAGGCTGTAACCAATACCTTGTTCTGAATCCTTGTGCTGCTGTAGTCCTCCATATGGGATATGTTGCCCTGTGTTCCATGGACTGATTAATTTTAGGGAATTTTAAATTTAGCCCACTTTCTCTAATGTTAATATATAATCTAGTTTTACTTATATAACAAGCATAAGCCAAAATTCATTGCATAAAAATAGNGTGTATATCTTCACTGGAATTTGTTTAGTAAGGCTGAGATCAGCAGGCAGAGTGAGAGAGCACTGTATGGTTCATCTTTTATGACCCCAGTCTGTGTTTTCTTTCCTGTGTTCAGCTCAGACCCGCAGGTAACTTCAGCTGGCAGAGGTTCCATGCCAACAGACAGATTAGTGAGTGGTTGGATGTAGTGATTTCCCAGTCCTCTAAAAAGTCCATGCCTTCAGGTGGAATGTATGTGTGTCTCCAGGAAAGCTGGATGAATTTTAACGTAATATATGCAGTGATAATGGCTCTTACAAATTTCAGTCTGTAATCAGAGTAACTTAAAGCCCTGAACCACCATTTTGATCTCCTTTTCTGTACTCCAGCTACGAATTTATTAGCTATGGAACTATTTAGAAAAATCTGAAAAAAAAGAAGCATGAGTCACTCTGTACTTATCTCTGAAATAAATTACCTTATTAAGATCTATTTATTTTTAGTGACATTTTGCCATTCTATTATTTTGCTGAATAGGATGTGTAATTTGCCCAGTAAAAACTCATAAATTTTCAAGAACAGGGAATTTTTCATTTTCTTCTCTACTAGATGGGTGAAAATTATGTATGCTTTCCACCTAAAGGTTAGGCACCACCTAAACTGCTTGACAAAGCCTGTTATTTAAACAAAGCACTTCAGTTCACCAGTGTAATTCATCAGTAACTGAGTATCACATATTTTAGGTCATAATAAGATGGAAAACATTACAGATAGAATCAGACAGATAGATAGATACATCAGTCTTTTGAAAAGATGCAGAATACCTGCTGCTGCCAAAAGAGAAATAAAGTGTACATCTTGTATTTAGCAGTAGATAGAAATATTATAGCAAGGAGGAAGGACTTCAAAGGCAGAAAGAAAAGAGAAGAATTTTTCAGGTTTTTGAATTAATTTTTCCTCATATGTTAGAAGTAATAATCGAACACTGCTCTAAGGAAACATACTAGCAGATCTTTGGTGTTACTGATCTAATCACATGAAAGTATTATGAGCACTGTGCATATTAAATGTCTAATCTCCTTAGTCTTATAATGCTGTGGATCCTATGTATTTGAATTTACCTGAGAGTGGACTAATTCCTTTTGGGCCTAATGAATAATGTGGTTCTAGTTATATACTGCTAACCCTGCTAGAATACAAGAAAGAAAAACATCAATAAGATTAAATTTAGGAAGGAATTTCCTGATAAAGCCAGATTCTTTCATAGGACAATAATCTTGAGCACTTTTTCAAAAATTATTTATGTTTCTACAGAGTCAATTGCCTCTTTTTAGTGGAAAAAAAATGTCCTAGTGATACCATTACTCAGAATTTATTGGCAGTTACTTGTAAAGCGGTGTCATCCTGGCTTTGTGCCCTCCTAATCAACGTTGGCCAGTTTGGCAGGGAGTTGGACTGCAGCACTAATTGTATCCTGTGTGTTTTTTGCTTTAAGTAAAATGTCTTTGGTTTTATTTTCTGTAGGTTTATTTTTTACTTTCCCTTAGCACATTTTTGTGTTTAGAAACTTATTTTTTAATCACAGTTCACTTGCAGCAGCATGATTTTGCAATCATCTTGCCATTCTTAATGTCATCTCTGCAGGCTTGCATTAACTTCAGTTTGCCATCATCTTGATGTTCTAACCTGCGCATAGACCTGCACAGATATAATTTAAAATTCATCCTAGTGTGTGCAGTAATGTTTCATTAGACTTGAACTAACATAATTTTGTCATCATAATTTGCTGTCATAATAGCCCAGTCTTCACAAATTTAATGTGACAGTCTTTTGCCACTGTAACTAAGGCTTTGAGCAATTGTCATCCAGGGAGACTTAGGATGAAATCAATGTAATTAAAACACACATCCTTAATAGTCCTGTACTTTAAGCAGTTTGTCACCTCTCTCAAACAATAATTAAGCAGGCTAACAGCACTTGTGTAGGTTGTAACAGTTTGTTTTCTATGTGGGAAATTGGACAATGAGTGACTGACAGAACTGTTAATAGAATTTAGGTTTCCAGATTGTCACTGTGTGTTCCTGTATCCATTGGGTTGCTCTCCTTTTACAACACAATTATTTTGTGTATGAGATTCATGTAAACTTGAACTCTATGTGACTGGTCATATTATGTAGTCTGTAAATCTTATGTGAGAAAGTTATAGAAATACAGAGATGAAAGGCATTTCGATTTCTGCTGCAAGGGTTGAGATAGATCAAACACACTTTGTTACCCTTGAAAATTTTGTTACAGTTTTCCTTACAAGCTTCAGCTTAAAAGGGTTCGATGACCTCTGTGTGTATATGTTTTCATATGTGTAAGTAGTTTGCTAGTCCCGCAATTTTCTCCTAATATCAAATCTAAGTTGATTTCACCCAAATTATGTCCCTTTCCTTGGAATACATGAAAAATAATGGGGTGTTGTGATGTCTAGATGCTGAAAGGCAGAAGCTATGTACTCCTTTGACTTTTCTTTCCAGACTAAATATGTGAAGTTCCCTCAGTCTTTCTTTGCAAAGAAACCCGCCTATTTGGATATTTGTGATTCTAAGTGCTCTCCAATTTATCTGTGGCTTTCACAAAGTGTTGTGTCAAAACTGGACACAGCTGAAATGTTGACTGGAGCAGAGTAAAGCCAGGGGAGTACATGATGGGGTGACTGGAATAGCGTAGGCGGCTGGTGCTCAAGTTGTGTTTCCCTAAAGAAAACTGTGTTTATGTGAGCAGCCAGCACATTTGCTCTGCAAAGTGACCTTGGACTGTCTTTGGCAGAGCTGATGCAGCTTGCCTGCAGACCTAGGTGAATTCTCTGTCTCCTACGTATGGATTGTTGACTCTGATTCATAATTACCTCTTATTGATATTCTTTGCAATCAGCTTGGCATTTTTCCTGTGCTCCTTACATATTGTGTTTGCTTTTGTTTTTTAAATACCTGCTTCTCTTCTAGACTAAATTTGTTTTTGTTTGCAGTTGTTTGTTTTCAGCCAGAGAAACTTTTCTTAGTAATGACATGAAGGCCTAAACAGTGTTTTCAAACTTCTTCCAATTATTGTTCACATTTTTCTGTTTAACTTCTTTCTCCTCACTGATGAGGTTTTATAATTGTCTTCAACTTTGTGAAATTGGGTCCTCTTAAAATAAGTATTAAGTATGCACATGCATACATTACTATTGTCAGTACTTGGCTGACTGCACTTGCTCTCTCTGTGACATACATGTATGAGAATGTGTGTGTGTATAAAAATTGGTTAATATTTCACCATTTAGATGTGATACAAGTAATCGAGTTATTTTCAGTTGCATTTAGGCATTGTAGAATTTGGAATGACTTCCTTGGTGAGTTTGGATACAGGCTTCCCTTGGGCGAGTTGCAATGCTTTTAAGAACTGGGTAAATTTCACATGTCTTTTGGCCCTGAGAAAATAACTGCACCCAAGGAGTTTTCTGCCCAACTAGGAGACCTCCTGTGGTGTGTCTCACTACTGGTCTGTGGGCTCAGATTTTATTCCTGTGGACACCGAGAAGATAGGAAGAAGAGGGACAATCTGACTTTGGCCTTTCATGGTCTGGACACACAACCAAGGGCAGACCAACAAAACAAAGCCAGAGAAAGGCACACCCTGCCCCACCAGGGAGCCTGTTTTAGATACTCAGACACTTTCTGGATCACTTTCAGCATCCTCTCTGTTGGTTATGTGCGATGCTTATGGTGATTGGACTGAGTTACATGCCTAAATTTAGAGAAAGAAATACTGGTTAATAAGATGCTCTCCCTTCTGGTCATATCAGCCTCTCTAGAGTAATTAAGACCAACATTTTATCAACATAAATGAGTAATTCTAATTCCTCTTTATTACTTTGATTCCTACTTTATATATATCAGTAATTAAAATCTTCTTCCTCTTCTCTTCTTTGTACTCTTAATATTAGTTTTTATATAATTTGCTGTCCTTTTTTACACTTTCCTTTTGATGACTCAGTATATCTTCTGAGTAGTCTGGTCCAACTGACCCCAGTAAAGACTGATTTCATTTCTGTTGGGGTGAAAGTTTCTGAAAGTTGGAGAATTGACACGGTTTGAGAATAAAGATGTACAAAACATGGACATGCTTTCCTGCTAAATCTGCTTGGGGCCTCACACCAAAGAGAGATCCACTAAGTAAAGAGGACTGGTTGTTTTTTAGCTGAAGCTTTTCAAAATGGATTGTGGTTACTCCTTGTTTTCTGAGAGTTACTTGTAATGTTGAACGAGCAAGAAGTAAGCCCACCCTTCCTCTTGCTAGATGCTCTGCAAAAAAGATTAACCCCTATTTCCCATTTGGCCATGACCTGAAGGAGAGAGGTTTCCTGGGGAGAGTACAAACACAGCAGTGAACCAATACGTTGGTTCATATACTAGAGCATGTTTTCAAGCAGAAATGTTTCATGGCATGGAAATAAAATGAATTTTTTTAAACACATCTTGCATATGAGAGAGCTTTGTCTTTATCATTGTATTGAATACTAATTTTCTGACCATAAACTTATATTAATATATTCTACTTTGGAAGCCAAAAGCTACTACTTCCTTCAGAAATACGAGCAACTTTTTTGTTTGGTGTGGGGTTTTTTTGTCTTTTATTTTCTGGTCTGCAGATCAAATAAACAAGAAAAAGAACCCCTCTGCAATCTGTACCAAAATCCTCTATGATATATTCCTTTTTGAAGTAAAAATAGGCTGAGAAACAAAAAAAGAAGTTCTCCAGTGGCTCACAAGAATTTGTTTTTTGGGTTTTTTTTGCTCCCTGATTTCACAGGAAAATCAGAAGCTGCCTGTTTACTTCTGTTGTGATAAAGCTGTCGTAGATTTTTTTTCCCTGTGATGCTGACATGCAAGTGGTTTGTGTTTGTTTTGGTTTTTTTTTTTTTGTTTTTTTTTTTTTTTCATGATAGGAAGTGAATAACAAAAAGAGTCAGAGCCAATAGATCACCAGGGCAAAAACCCATGCTGAACATTAGTGCTTAAAAGAATCCCATCCCAGTTCTCCCTGCACATCAGTCCCATAGTCCCTGGAGCTCAGCACTTCTTCCCACACAGATAGATGTGATAGATTTGCAAATATTGGCAAGAGCACAGAGACATCTTGTTATGAGCTTAATGGCTGAACCGAGCAACAGGCTTGGACTGCCTTTATTTTTTTTTTAGGTCAGCATTGGCAGTGAGTTAAAAACAGGGTGGAATAAAGGTTGAAATACTTTCTGAAATTATAATCAAAATATCATCTGTCTTAGGTGTATGCTGTAAGCACTCTGCCTGATGTTGAGTTGTATTGGCAAACAACACGTGCCACTGGGATGTTAAAAAAGTCATAAGAGGTTTGTAAATCAGTTCTGTGCAGCATGCTACCTATTTGTTATTTTCTTGTTTTATCTGTTAACAGGAAATTAGATAGGCAGTACAAATGGCAATATGGTGTGCTTTGCTTTGCTGGGGGTTTGTTCAGTGCTTGTGTCCTAGTAAATTACAGCAAGATGGAAGATTTGTTACTCTGTGGAGGTTGTTAACATGAAGTTATTTGATTTATTTATGTTGAATTGGGGACCTCTCCTCCCATATCAATTATGTCAAAAACACGACTTTCCAATAGTGTCCTTTTTTTTTTTTTATTCCTGACAGAGAACTCCTGAATTTTAATGTAGCCCTTTATTATGGTACAGAAGAGTTAGAGAACTGAGAACTTGGTTCCCATGTCCAGTCTAAGGTTTGACCATTATCCTCAAGTCCTAACCTCCCTCTGGTTTAGCTTACTGAGACAATAAATGTGGCTGCCAAGTTTGGATGTTGAAATCCATTTCTTTTCTATAGTCATACGCTGAACTCGATCCCCTACATGGTTCATGAACAGGGAGTTCATTGTTGTCCTGTTTTCAGATAGCTGCTGGCCTCCTCGACATTTTCTCCAGCTCTGCATTACTGTCACGCTCGTGCCGTTAGAAAGGAGATATTTTCAACTTTATCAATACTTGGGCTTTGAAAGGACTTCTCAAGCAGGGAAATAAACAGCCTCTGTGTAAAACCTTTGTAAATGGGTGATTGAAAGTCACCCGAACCATTTCTGTGACGATGACAATTTTCTTTCATTTAACCCATTACTGATTGTGAAAGAAGAAGGCAACATTAAACTAAAGCTGACAGCAATCATTAAAAAAAATACCCATTTTTATCATTCCAGATTTTCTATGTTTTCCAGTTTCTCTGTGACTTTGAAGCTTCCTTTCCTGTCTTGCAGCACAGGCACTGTAGTCTGCAAGCACAGAGGTCAGAGCCTGCTACCTGCAGCATCTGGAAGGGAGAGTGAGGCAGGTGGTCTCTGACCACCAGCATTTATTGAGTGTACAGTAATTATTTGACATAAAGCTACAGTGAGGCTGTGCCTTGCTCTCTGTTGTTGAAGATAAAACGAAAAGACCCTACAAATAACAAAACGTGATATGTCAAAATGTTCCAGGCTATCCATGCAATGTAAGTGCTGGCTAGTAGGAACTAAGAGATACGTTTTAAACACCTTCAGTATACTTGATGTTTCTTAGTGTTAGGCAGTCACAGCATTCATAGCTGCTGAAAATAGTACTACGTTTCTAAGAGCCTCTCAGTTTGTTTTCAGTCCCCCAAAACCACCACCACCAAACCTAGAAATCCAAACCCAGCCAAAACACCCAGTATATTTGAACACTCGCTTTTATTTCTCTCTATGGCCCAACAAATCTTGACTCTTTCCCAGTTGACTGGAGGAGTATCAATAGGAGGAAGGGAAACTGATTCCAGGCTGAAGGTTTCTGCCTTCCTATGNGTGACTAATTGACAGGCACATTAACAGATCATAGCCCAAAGGGAGGAGGCAGGGAACATTGTTAAAAATGGTAATAGAATACCAGGTAACCCAGGACACTATGAATGAAGCAGGTGTTCTCTTGAGGCCAACAGAGTTTTGAACTCCCCCAGTATAAAGAGAGGAAGCAAATACAGATTTCCTGCATGTGGAAGATTGTTTAACATGTAAGTTATTGTAAATATTGCCACTGGACACTTCTTTAGGCTATGTTTTAAAAGAAAATGGTGAGTAGCACTGCATTTCTTGCAAGGCTTGATACAAATATGCTCTGATGGTCTCAAAGCCTTTGTCAGAGAGGATGAATGATCTACATGATCTTTTGTGGATTAAGATTAGAGCTGGGTGTAAAGTAGACCACATGTCTCTGTCGAGATGAAGGCCCTGTGATCATATTTAGAAAGAGATTAATGCACCTGAAAGGTTTTGGAGAAAAGGTTTTCCACCTTGAAATGAATAGAAGCCAGAAGGATAACAGTTCTACTATCAGACACTTACTTTCAAGATAACTTTCACTTAACAGCCTTTAAGTATGTTACTGGGCCTCAGTTATTGACAGCATGTGCTATTAAGGGTGACCTTCGGTATTTTTAAACAAAAAATTTGCACAATAAGCAGCTCCTCTCCTGGGGTTTCTCAGTCTACTTCTGCCTCAAATAATCAAAATGCTGCTGCTGTTACAGTGTGCTCTGCTCTGCTTCAGATTATTTTCTACATCAGTTCATGACTTGCAGTTCCTGTGGGCTGCAAATTAATCCTTAGGAGTCTCCTGGCATGTACTGTACATCCAGGTTCTTCAGTGCATTAATTTGACTATCAGTGTAGAAAATGCCAGTGGCTGTAAGGTTATATTGCACACTTCATTTTTGTGTTTATTTTTCTGTATAATCCAGAAAATTACTTATAAACTTGTAATCATGTGTCCATGCCTAGACACATTAAGCTTTAAAACTGAAAAATACCACTTTTCAGGTTTTAAAGGATAGATTAAAAAAAAAAAAAAATGAACAGTGTTAAGAGTGTTCCTCCAAATGAAACCATTTGCATGATTTAATGTGGCCTATCTCTAAAGGCCGTACATGCTGTACAAAGCACATATTGTAGAAAGCAGTCTTATAAAAATCTGCTTTTAGGTGAAGGATGCCTTTTCCCAAGTATTGTGTGGATGCCTGTTTTTCCTTCCTGTGTAAACTAAAGAGGCCTGGCACTGAATGCAGGAGGAGAGCATCAGCCCGGGTCCTGCCTGTTTGGGATTTGGGAGCGAAGGGATGTTCCCACTGTTAGGAAAAGAGAGCGACAGGCAGCTTGCGTACACTCCTCCCTCTGCTTCCTCTGCAGCTCCTGGGCTGTGTATAGCATTAGGACTGCGTGGTTTTTTTGGGAGTGGAAAGGTCAGTTGTAAGTCAATAGTTCTTTTTTTTTTTTTTTTCCTGTTTAAGCAGCTACTGACTTACCGCAACTAGTGTTAGCATTTACACATTTAGTTTGGTGACAACACTATTTTAGGGTTTGTTTATTTTTTCCCCTGCTCGGGAGGGAGGTTGAAATCCCAAAAGTTAGGGAGGGTTGCTGCTCCTCTCCCAAAAAAAGGAGGAACCTCTCAGGGGATGGGCTGGGGGTCATTTGCTGAGAAGGAAGAAAATTTATTTCATAGGGCTCTCAGGAGAGCTGCGCAAAGGGAGCAGTAAATATCTTCTCCTGGCTTTGCAGCCTGAATGTTCCTTGGGAAGCTGCAACACATAATTTAAATCCATTGCACATGCCACCCTGGAAGCAGAGCCTTATATGTCGAGTGCATGGGCTGTCCTATTATGGGAAATCAACTTTGTTTTGAGGGAAGCACAGAGCGTTGCTTCTGCGCAGGTCCTGGAATTTGAAACATTTAGGGGCCTCCAAAGAGCACTGGCATTAGTTACCATGCCGGCTGGGTGGAAGTGAGGATCCCTGCCTCTCCCTGCCCGGGACGCCGCAGACCCTACCAGGAGCCAGCATCCCACCCTGGTGATTCCTGCCCTCTCCTCTGCAGAGCTGCTGGGGCTCGTGCGGGGACACGTCTGGCCTTATGCAGGGACAAGCCTAATTCAGCAACAGCTACTGGAGCAGCAAAGTTGGAATATACTTTGCCAAGAAATATTTTGCTGTTGTTTTCTTTTTCCTCTGTTTTGTGGAGAGATTTCATGTCTGCTCACATGCTTTGGTATGAGGAAGTGGAAGATGATTGTAAGTATGAACAGACTGACATAATTTATCACAATATTCACTTTGACAGAGCAGTGTAGTGCTGCACAGCCCACTAACAGCATGCATTTTTAAATGTTTATTTTCCAAGTCTAAAGGAGGAGAGCACCAGAGGGGGAAAATAAAGTGATTTTTTTTTTTTTTGTCTCTGTTAGGGGGCTAATATCCTTTACATTATATATAAAAGAAGTCACCCTGAAACAGTACCCAGCTCTCCTTTGAAGAAAAATAATACATTTCTTTCTGAAGTTCAACAGTTATTAAAGCATGGGGTTAAAAAAAGCAAGAATTGAGGAGACACACCAATACACTTGAAAAAAAAAATAGTGTCATTATTCTAATAATTTGGCAACACATCAAAGGAGTAATCAGTTTCTTTGAACTTTAATGGCAGAGGCAGTTTCATTGCCTAATATTAACTTACAGAGTAAGAGAGCTCTTCTCTGGTGGCTGAACTGTCTGGTATCAGCCGAATGAGGGGGTGTCAGTGTAGTTCGAAGGGAGCAGCAGCTGAGCTCTCCCATGCACTTCCCAGAAAAAAAAAAAAAAAAAAAACAAAAAAAAACCCACACAAAAAAACAGGCATCTTCCCCAGGCTTGCACTTGTTTGTTGGTTTAAAACTAACCTTTATGTGCAATAAGAAGAAAAACAGAGGATGCCAAGAGCAGGAGACTGAAGAGAGCCAAGAATGAAAGAACGACAGAGAGTTTTAAAATGTATCTACCATGCTCCCGGATGATCTTTCTTCTTTCTTCCCCACCCAGGCTCTCAGAACAGATTGTGCCAGTGAAAAAAGAAGTGTCAGTATTGTCTGGATTAATCTATGGTCTCTGCCCCCTCTTTTATAAGCTATTTTGGCTCTTTGTCTTTCAGCTTGGTTCTGTATCTTTATAATAATAGAATTTTTGCTTTTCTCTATTTTCTGATCATAAAAGGCAGGGAAATACATACATGTCATTTATCCCCATAGCATATAATGGACTGCATGGTCTTTGTGATTAAGACAGTCTAAAAATAAGATTAAATTTTTTATGTTTGACAGGAAGGAAGCTTAAAACAGAAAATTTCAAGGTGCAGGTGTGGTCTTATGCCATATTTGTTTTCCCTTTTTGCAAGATGAACTCAAACTTTACTTTTTTGTGCAATAAGTAAATCTTAAATCAGCCATAAATTTTCCAGACAGTTTTGTACTTCTAAGAGATCTCCTTCAGTGATAACACCTTTTACTTATTGGACACAGTCTGGAAGGTCGAGTGAGGCAGAATAGTGAGATCATCATTATCACATACTGAATAATTATGAGAAATTTTTCTTGACTTCTGAAAATATTGGGGGTACAGTTGAGAAGAAGAAATGTCTTGGGTTTCTCAGGCTTTAGTTCTGGTTAGCAAGAGGATGACTCTTGCACACTCTAGATTAAACCACATAGGGCCCAACCTTTTTCACCACTCCTCTTCGGAGAGGAATAAGGAAAATTTGTTTTCTTAACTTTTCTATATACTCCCTTTCCAAGGGAATCACAATGTCAGCCCAGATTTCTTGTCCTCAGCCTTGGGGAAGAGATGGTGCTGCAAGGAAAGTTGGACAGGTGCTTGCTAAGTAAGGGGGAAATATTTGCTGCTTAGTTCAAAAATTGTAATTTCACTCTGAAGATGTAGTAGATTAGTAGATGAAAGAAAGAAAAAAAAAACCAGTTGTGATAGAGGTTTTGTAAAATATGAGTAGAAACCAGAGTTGCATCTAGCAGATGAATAGCATTCATGACAAGAGCTATTAAATCACTTGCTAAATTATGTTATGTAACTTAAAATGAAAGGGTGATGTCCTAGCACTTCTTGGGAGTTATTTAGCTGAATGGATTTCCTCAGCTGTGTCCTCTCTCTTTTAAAGAGAATGACTTTTATATATATATAATTTTGTATAATATTTTCAAGGGGTTTTTATAGTTTTATTTCAATAAAAATGGAAAAAAAAAAAGGTATCTGCACTTCGTGACAAGGTGTGACCAAAATAATGTTCCCAAATTTGTCCACTGGCTTCATTCAGGACATGTTACATCTCCTACTTGTTGCCTGTGCTTCCTTTGCTTCTTGTTCTATATTGGGTGAAAACTTTTTGCTCTTAGAGGTGACAGTGGTCAATTATACCTTTGTATTGTTTTTTAAATCCATCCTTTCTCTTTTCTTGGTGGCCCCTCTTCAACCCTCCATCCACCTCTGCACTCACCTCTTCCCTTTTGTATTCTGCTCTCCCCTGCACCACAGCAGTAAAGATGGGTTCTTCATTCCCTGATCTGTCTCACTTTAGCAGAAAATGACCTTTGTGAAAATATAAAGGTATTTATTCATTGCCAAGGGCTTAACTTTCTTTCCTGATCTGTTCAGTGTTTACTTCTTCCTGAGTCAGACTGGAAACTCCTTGGGGCAGCGGCTGTCTCTTTCTCGATTTCTGCAGAGTCTTTGACAATGACACCTAAATAATAAAGTGGCGAGGAAATGAGATATCATAAATTTCATTTTGTTTTAATTAAGATGAGATTACTGGGAACTTCATTTTAGAAGACAGTCTCCCTAGGGGATTCAGTATCATATGCTGTATTTTTTTCCTTCTAGCAGATATAATCCTCTTTCTCTGTCCTTATTTTGACATGGAACCAAATTCTGCTTGCAGTCACACACAGGCATCCTCTTTCTCTGCTTGGATTTGTACAAAGTAGTGACTAAAAATAGAATTAATCATCCAGCATGGAAAAGAAATTATTCCTGCCTGAAAGTTGGTGGCCACAAGGGGTCTCTTGTAGGATGCCCTGGGTGTACTGTAGCAGGGGTCCATCCAGGTTCACACCTCAGCTCAGATCAGACAGTTCTGAAGTGAATTCCCAGATTTCAGATTCCCTGCTTATGACTGTGCACCAGTGCACAACCCAGAGGGCGTGCCCTGCATCCCTTCTGGAGGAAGCTGAACTCAGACACACCCTGGGTTCGGCCGGTGGGCACAGTCTCGCAGTGGGTGTGTGGGCCACCGGGGTCACACCAGAGCTCCTGCAGAACCAGCCCTGTGACACACACACCTCGCAGGGGAATGCTGGCTTGGCAGGCTGCTCCTGCTGGGCCACATGATCTGCTGCCGCCCAAGACTGCTCAGGGAGATAGGAGGAGCATGGCAGCAAATTTCTTTGGATCTTGGACGTAAGGAGAGAGCTTCTTGGAGTCACACCCTAGCTAGTGCAGGAGGGTGCTTCGTCCTGTCTGCTCCTGTGTGGTGTCTGCTCCCTCACCCCTGATCCTCAGACTGCCCGTGGGCATCACTGTTGCCCAGGGATCTTTCCAACACAGTTATGATCAGGAGACTATATTCAAGGAATGGGAGTCTATGAGCATGCTACATACTGTGAAAATTTAAACTTTTTTTAAAGGAAGCAATCAATTATGTTACTAATAGAATAGTTACTGATATCATCGTGTTATTTATTACTGAAAAGGTACAATATTTCTAGAAAAAGGTTAACCCTAGACTAATGTGAAATTATTCAAACCACAGAATTGTCCAAGGGGTTAAGTGTTTTCAAGTGATCTTCAGAGGAAACAGGATTTTTGTCGTGGATTACTGTGAGACAAAATCACATTGAATGGTATTGCTAACCAAGCAGCCTCAATTTGAAAAAGCTGACTTGTTGATTTTCACAGCACATTTTCAATTACATGTTACCCCAAAGCTTAATTATCATTTAGGAGGATAACCATTGTACTGTGTTATAGCTAACTGCTGGATAAAGACTCCTCGATAAATTTAGTGGAACTTTATAACATCACATTGCTGTCTAAAAGAATGCACTTGTGGTAATACTGTATCTCTATCAGGGGAAGCAGAACAGCGCTGGGAATTTTAAATAATTGTGCCTTATCAAAGACTGAGCTTTGTGGAAAGCAGAAATAATGGTTAGTGGAGTGTGGCTTTACAGAACATCTTACCAATAGGGCTGCACAAGGCAACAAGATCCTTCGTCTTCCCAGAAAAACACGTGGAGCAAAGGAGTTGTTTGAGTTCAGAGTACTGACTGCAGAGACCATCGAGACTTCCCTTCTAGGTTACTTACCACATGTGCAACAAGTCAGCACATTTTTAATTAGGTGTTTTGAAGGACAGATAAGCTGCATTTTAAGAAAGTCATAATGTTTCTTGGTTCTTCTTGCAAGTCATATTACGGGATATTATTTAGAGCATGAGGGGTTTTCTGGTTCTTTCTCTGACTCTTTATTTTTAAAATAATCCATATCTATCTGATTTTTTTTTCCATTGTATACAGTCTTTTATTCTGAAGAGCAAAATATAGGTTTTAAATATTATGAGCATGTATAGGAGAAAGAAATAGTATTATGTGAGCAAAAGCATATATTCTTGTAATTTTGGATATGTTCAGACAAGATAACAGTTGAGATGCCAGATTTATACTTAATTTCTTTCTTGAAGCACTTTTAAAGGATCATCATCTTCAGCAGAAACAAAGTAGCATAATTTCAATGATTATAAAATAAGAAGATACAGTTGTAAAATTTTCTTCAAAGAAACCATTACAGAAGTATGTTAGTCCTAAGGGTATGATTTTTTCTCCCTAGAGTAGTTTTCTATGAAGTGACATAATGGTTTGGGGGTTTCTTTAAAAAAGAAAAAAAAAAAAAAAAGGGAAATAAAAGCTTAAAAAACTTCAGCACGTAGAAATGACCTAAATGTGTATCCAGAATATCACATTTTGCTTAGCTTGCCTTTGCTTAAATATTCTGAAAGAACTCTGGGGACCTCATGGTATTGCGAGCACCCCAGAATAAGAGAAAAAATTCGTTTTAGTCAGGCTAATCAACTCCTTTGTGCCTATTTTTTTTTAACCACTTCATTCCTCTGGATCTCAGTAAAGTCTGAGAAAACTCTGGGTCTCTTGGCCTTCAGAAGTGTCCGAGTAAAAATAGAAATTCATCTGATATGTTTAATATAAACTTGGAAAGAAGAGGGTGTGCACAAATAATGTACACTGGACAAGGTACACAGCATTGTTGTGCTGGACACACGATAACCTGTATTTCTTATAAAATGTGGAAGTTGTTACCGTGAGTGAGGAGTGCAGGACCGTGGCCATGAGCACGGGATGCCCGTGGGGGAGCCTCCCTGTCCCACCACCCCAGGGCTTGCCATGTTCTAAAATTGGTGCCTGCCCACGTGGCAGAGCGTCTGCGTGCCTGCACACTGGTTTGTATGGGAAATCATCCCTGGGTAAGGCTTTTAATTCTGTGTGGTACAGGGAATTGAGGCAATTTAAAGGGTGATTGGAATTTGACATTTCTGCCTTTTTATTCTGAAAGATACTTTGATTAAAATATTGGAAGGCCCTGCTAATGGAGGCGTTGCTGCTATTTCAGATGTAGAGGGTATGAGATTTGAAGGCAAGCCAAATCACAATGAAACAGAATAATGATGTCCTTGGCTTATTTTTCACTTGGTATATTCAGGTTTTGATTGGATTCTGAGTGAGGCAACAGATTTCTCTCCCAGAAAGCACTGCTAGTCCTTGGAGGTTTGCAGCCTGTTGTCAAAGCAGAAGCGCTTCCTTGTGAAGGTCATGGACTGCAGTGGCTGGAGAAAAACCAAGGGGCGGCAGGGGAAGAAATAAAAGAAAGAAAGAAAGAAAGGTTTCTTTGTTGGTCCTAACCAGGTACAGGCTTCTCATAAGAGACATTTCTGCAGTGAGATCTATTACTACTTTGACACAGCTCACACTCTGCTGATGGTGTGTATATCAAAGAGGTTGTTTAGAAATCTGAGGTCTCTGTTCATCTGTCCTCCTCTCTCCTAAGCCTCTCTATGCTCTTTACACACAAATACTTCAATACCCTTCATCTTGTTCTTTCAATGTGGGTTTTTTCCCCCAGTATTTTAAAGTTTTTATTTGGAAAAGACTGTTCATGAATTATCTCACTCTGAACAAACCTCAAAGCTACCTAGCTGTTGCTAAGCTTGGGGAAAATTATTGCAGGCGCTGTATTTTCTACAACATTAATACTGTTAAATAGTTAGCATTGTTGGAGGTGTTAAGGAGCACCTCATAAAGTTACTGGATGGTGAATTGTCTGTGACGTGTTCTGATGTAAATGGCTGATGCTGTTGATAGCAATATCTGGGAACATCTGTGTCCATTTCTTCAATAGGGGGAAAATGCTGTTAGAAATAAGCTATCCTGTCACATTCCTGGGCTTAGAAAGCAGGAGTCCCCAGCGCTCCCTGGCTGTCTAACTCATTCCAAAGCTGATCATCTAATAAGAAAGGAAAACATAAGCAAGTCTGTTTGGGGCTGGGGAGAGCCAGAAGGACAGAGGCTCTCCTTGCTGCAGAGAGATCCAGGTGGGACCACCCAGAGACAATCCTGCCCAGCTAACGAGGGCACCTGCTCATCGAAATGAAGGGGAAGAGGAAACAGAGAAATTACAAACCTGTCAGGGATTGATGGTGAAATTGTTGCTGTGATGTGTACAGGCTTATTAACTCAAAAAAGTCAGTTTAGTGGGGTTTTTTTTTTGTGATGCTTTTAATGAAGATTTTAAGAAATCCCAAATTATTTTGCACTGGATTTCAGGAATATGACAGTATTTCTTTTACTCATTTGATTTTATTTACTGTTGACCTTTTCTTATCATGTGATTTAGTACATATTTTGTTCCCTGCCCCACCCTTCCAAGCCCTGCCAACAATGCTGGAAATAGAGATCAGTATATTTTTACACTGAATTCTAAGATCACATTTATAAATGCTTGGTTGACTGATGGTTACTCACACTCCAGAAATGCAGAAGATCCAGATTAAAGTGTTTGCTCTGCTTATACTCTGTTTACAGAGGAGAAAGTTTCAGTTGCATTGGCTGTTGAATGGAAACCAAAGGTGAAGCCAAGTAACTTTTCACAAAAATGAATTCTTGTTTTCTCGCCAAAACATGAGAACAATTCCTTTTATAGTAGTCTGTTAAGGACAAGCATGTTGTAGGCTTCATTCTGACCTTTCTGTTCTTCCTAATAATTAAATAAATCAGTTTTGAAAGTTCTAACGAGAATCATAGAGGGAAACTTAAAACTGTGAAGTAAAGGGTAGATTCTAGGAGCAGATATCTAACAGTAGAATGTATAACACTTACTGTAAATGAATTTATATTTATAAATATAAGAAAACATCACAAATCTGATTTCTTTTTTCATAACTCTTTAAAGTTTCATGATACCTGTATCCTTGCATACAGGATGGCTCCCTGATACTAGCATAGATTTGAAAGAGGTTGCTTGAATCAAGATGCTTTCTAGAGGGCATATAAGTAAAATTTGTACTTAGTTATATCAAATTTTTCTATTAAGAGTAAAAGTTATCCTCAGTGAAGTGGTGTTTCTGTCTAGATTACCTGATTGATGTAAAGCTTTAGAGAATGTAAGATGGGGCACATTTTTGCCTTGGGAAAGGAAATCTATTGGATTATGCTGTCCATCCCCATTTCCTGTCCAAAACAAGGCATGTCTTTACAGAATCAATTCAGAATTACTGCTGGGTTTAGCAGAGTTGCTAACTTAATGTTTTTCAACTGTTACAGCTAAAAACCATTAATGGAAGTATTTTATGATTTGAAAGAAACTGAATGACAGTGAACATTCTCCCTTTCATCTTGTAAGGACAAACCTATTTTTCTTGGGGAATAGCAGCTGAATTGTGAAGCCCAAACTCTTTCTACCAATACTGTTGTCAGGTCTCGTATTTTCTCTTTAGTCCTTTTGCTGTTTTTCCATTTCTCTGAGTCATGCACATCCATTGCTGTACTGCTTAACTACTTTAAATAAGCCCTTTCCTCCCCCAAGAAGGCTTGCTAATTTTTGCATGTTATCTTAAGCTGATTTAACAGTCGTTTGGCCAACTCTTCCCAGCTGCTTCTACTGCTGAATTGATTCATTTTGCACTTGACATGTTGCAGGCAAATGTGAAGCAAAGTTTACTTGACCAATAATCCTCTCCTTGACTGCAGGAAGGATGTGATTTGAAAAAGGGCTTGTTCAAAATGTGGACAGAGTTTTTTTCCCTAAATCTGCCTACTGTAGACACCAGGGTTATTTGCTTCTTATCTGTTAAATTCTTATCTAGAAAGTGAAAAATGTCTTAGCCCTAAATAGTAACCAAGGAATTATTTTTTTCATGGTGCAATAAGTCAATCTATGGAGGCTTTTTTTGATGGATTATGAGTTCCTAAGAGGTGTTGTGTCTGTCTTGGAGTGCTTCCAGAAACTGTTACTCAGCCTATAAACTGATGAAATTTCACAGACTCGCGGAGCAGCCGAGGCTGGAAGATGCCTCTGGAGATCATCTACTCTAATTACCTGCTCAGAGCAGGGTCAGTGAGAGCAGGTTGCTCAGGGTAATGTCAACTTGCGTTTTAAATATCTCCAAGGAGGGAGACTCCACAGCCTATCCCAGCAACTGACCATCCTCACAAAAATCTATTTTTCTTCTTAAGTCTCTATGGAATTTCCTCTATTTCAATTTATACCTATTTTCTCTCATTCTGCCAGTGGGCACCAAAGAGAAGAGTCTGACTCTGTCTGCTCTGCTCCCTCCCATCAAATATTTAATAAAATCCCCCTGAGCCTTCTCAGCTCGCGGCTGAGCAGTCCCAGCTTGCTCAGCCTCTGCTCTTCTGAAAGGTGGTCCACTCAATCATTTCTTTGTGGCCTTTTGATGGACTCACTCCAGTATGTCCATACTGGGGAGGCCAGCACTGGACTAACTCAGTGTTCCAGCTTTGTCTGACCAAGGTTCAGCGGAGAGGAAGGATCATCTCGCTTGACCTGCTGGAAACAGTCTGCCTGATGCAGCCCAGGATAACGTTTGCCTTCCCTGCTGCAAGGGCACATTGCTGGCTCATGTCCAGCTTGGTGTCCACCAGAACCATTTTTGGAAAGCTGTTTTCCAGCTGTTAGATCCCCAGCTTCTACTGGTTCATACAGTGGTTCCTCCCTCTGTGCAGGACATTGTACTTCCCCTTCCTGAGCTGCACGAGGCTCCTGCCAGATTCCTGGGTGGACTTTGTACAACTAGCTCCAAACTCTGAGCCCAGTAGTTCAGCTAGTTTTCAATACACACCACTGGCCACTTAGTCCATACAGAGTTTTTAAAATGAAAATGTTACAGGAGACAGTGTTAAAAGCTTTGCTAAAGTCAGGATAAACTGCATCAATGGCTGTCCCCCCATCACTGAGGCAGTCACCTCCTCATGAAACGCTGTCAGGTTGGTCAGGCATCATTTTCCTTTCTAAACCCGTGCTGTCTATACTCCCAGTCAGCTTCTTGTCATTCATATATTATGACATGGTTTCAAGGATTATTTGCAGGTTTTTAAGAGGATTTGCTCCATTGCTTTCCCAGGTTATCCAAATATTCTTTGCTGTACTTGAAAATGGGTGCCTTTTGCTTTCTACCCTTTCCTCAGAGCCTCCCACAATCACAAAGGCCTCTCTCAAATAATCAGTAGTCACCTTGCAGTGACCTTCGACCAGCTCTTTCAGTGCTTTTGTTTGCCAGCAGCCTGTCTGACTAACGTGGAAAGTGGCTTTAAGGAGAGATTTGGGGTCTTTCATGTTCTGTTGATGCTGGGTTTTGGCGGGGCAAACACAAACATCAAAACTGTCCATATTTGCCTGTGTGCCCATATTATAAACTAGCTGCAAATCAATTTAGAGCTAGTCATTCAGGGTGTATTCATCTGAACGCTAGATTATCTGAACATCCTTTTACTGGAAAACTCATCCAGTTAAATAAATATGTAGTATAGAATGTCCATTATTTGTTTAAAGTATATTCAGGTTCAAAATCCATTAAATATATGCACCAAACCTGCATTAGTATCAGCATGTTTTTGAAAGTTATTTAAAAATTAGAAGTTATCAAAGTGTCTAAGGTCGTACTTTTAATTTGATTCATATTCTGTGAAAATGTGGTTATTATTTGTTGCAAATTTACTCTGAGTGCAAAAATTTAAAAAAAAGCCTGAGGGACCTTTAGTTTACATAGATTTAAACATGCTGAGATTTTAGTTTTGATGTCTTTAATTTAAAGTCAAAGAAAAAAAGTAAGTCCTTTAAAATATTTGTTGCCAAATGAATGCTGTTATTGAGTGTATATTCAGTGCGTCTCTCACAGAAATAGTGTGGAGAACTTTGCCATTTTAATCCTTTAGATAAAGATAAATTCTGTTTATACTATCTTTCCCTGTATCTATCTTTTGTTTGCGTAATTTTTGTTATCATCTTCTGTTATTATAGCAATTTCATTATGCTTCCTGATTATTTTCTTGTAACGAGAAACTATCAGTGTTTGTAATAACTGAGAAGAGATGTTAATTATTTTTCCAGGCCATATTCGTTTATGTCACCTGAGTTATAAGCCCTGTTTTTAATGTTATTTTCATTTGTTAAAGTGCAGCAAAGAAAGAATTAGCTGCTTTTTGAACTGTTAAGTAGCATATCCTGTGATTACATGAATGTGCAGCTCAGTTAAATGCTAAAATTTAGCATAAGATATTTGAAGTGAGATATTGGAAATATTTACTTATAATCAGAAGTCATTCAGTTCCATTCTAATGGGAAAGGCTCCCAGCTGGGAACCTATTAGAAACCCGAGGATTCTTTTTGGAAATTTGAAAGATGTACTTTTATATAACTGCTTTCCATTAAGACAGAATATTTTTGAGCCAGAAAGAAAATGTATTGTGCATGCCACAGCTTCCAGGATTCCTTAAGTCAATACTACTTCTTTGAAAGTTATATTCTATTTTGGTTTTACATCATGCAAATTTGCATCCTCTCTACTTTGGTTTGTTGCAATGCTTTGTATTTTAACTTGCATCCGGTGACGCCTGTTTTTTGGTCTACAGCTAAACCTTCAGCTGTGGCCAGCCATGGGAAGTCACTTTTAGAAATCCACTATTTCCTTCTCACAAAGAAGCAGCACACCCCTCTGCAGTTGCCTGAGTCCATTTCCAAATAAATACCAGGAATTATTATTTTATCTATGATGATTTAATTTAATTCTCTGTTTTCTACACAGCAAAAATTCCTGGATTTTTTGCCCCCCAAGGATTTTTGGGTTTAGTTTTTGCTTTTTATTGTGGTTTTTTTTTTTTTTTTTTTTTTTTAGGTTGGTTTTTGGTTTGGGTTGTTTGTNTTTTTTTTTTTTTTTTGTTTGTTGGTTTGGTTTTTGGTTTGGGTTGTTTGTTTGTTTGTTTGTTTGTTGGGGTTTTTTTGTTTTGTTTTTGTGAGAATATGCTCCTGGGGAGTTGTTGTACCTGAGTCTGGAATACTCTTAGAGTTTTCAGTGTACTCCCTGTACCATATAGCCTACAGTGTGCTGTTTGAAATATAAATGAATGTGTCAGCAGTATTCTTTGTAGATATGTAATACAATAAGTGGGTCTACAAGCATTAATTGGATATTAATTGCCAATATGCTGTGCAAAATTCTGAGGCCCAGATGGGATTATGAATTTGAAATCACTATAAACAAAGGCCTGGTTATTTTTTAGACAATGAATTTGAATACTGAAATTAGGTTGGCAGAAGAGAGGAAGAATTTATTTTCTGTAGGAACAGAGAACTTGTCATGGTGTGGCCAGGGATGCACTCGTAGCTGAAAATGATCAAAGACGTTGCAAGAAAGAGTCCTAGAGGTGTGTTTATGAAGCTTCAAGCACCTCATGTGATGGTAGTGACAGTATTAGCTCTTACAGCTGTTGTCAGAAGATCTAGTTATTCTGAAGCATATCACACATGATCTGAGTAGAATGAATGTATAAATCGTTCTAATTATTATTGATATGGTATAACAGCTGAAAGTAGTATTTGTGGGAAATCGTATGCACACTTCAATTAAGCTGTAATATAAATGCAATTTAAAATGTAACTGCAGATTAAGTGTAACACTCAAGCCTGACTTCATGCAGAGAAACCGGCTTATGGGGCTCTGACTATTAACAATATCATCATTTTTAACAGACAAAAATGTCAGAGCTGCAAGCCAGTCAGAACTGCATGAGAAAATCAGTGAATCCCTTTGTTTCTGGGACTAATGCAGTCAGTACCCCAGGTTTCCTTATGCACAGAGCCCTTTTGCCTCAAGATTTTTAATGGAGGCCAAGAGGACAGAGCTGGCTGTCAATGCAATTGAAACACTAGCGGGGCAGCTTGCACCTAGGCCTCCAGTTTGCATAGTTATTTACTAATGCATTCATGTCTTCTCATATTTATAATAAAAGAAATGTATTTATACATTTATAAAATATTTACAAGGATTTGTTTAGATGATAAAAATATTGTGGTAAGTGTAGCCTGCCTGAAGAGGAGGGGATGTTGCGGGCAGTAGGAACTCACGAAAAAGCAGAATCAGGAAGACTGTTTGGAGCTGCACCAGGATGTGGGGCAAAGGGAGGGAAGAAGTCAGCCAGAACACAGCCAGAGAGGTTTCAAGGAAAGATCTGAGATTGATGTCAGCCGCAGAGCTCTGCCTTGATAATGCATGCCAGTGAAGAGGTTGCATGAGAAAGTAAGGTGAAGAAAACCCTAAAGAAATATGAGCAGGAGTAGCAGATATGGGAGTTAATTTTAACCATCTTTACTTCTAATTTGCGTCCTTGTGTCACCATGTCTTTTCAGGCTGGTTGGCAGGTAGATTTGCAAGACCTTGCTGCTGGAGTTACAGCTTTCACAAAAAGGAGCATGATAGCAAGGATGAGAAAGCACAGGTTTCTTACTCAGAGCCCTTTCTAGTTCTCCTCCCTTTCCCTCCCTGACAGGTCTGCTGTGTGTCACTTCACCACGTCCCCTTATAATCTAAATCATCTTGTTCTGTGTGTACAATAAACCACATGCTTGGTTGATGCAGCATGGCATAAATTACAGATTATGCATAAATTGTGATGGGTTCAATTAATCACAGAGTAAGTTAATTTAGACCTCACACTGGAACACATCTGTATTACACATCTTCAACTTGAGCCTCATTTGTGACCAGGCAGGACTTTTTATGAGCTTGTTTGTTCTCACTGAAGCTCAGTCACCGGCACTGGTTCTGCCTTCAGGTCTCTGTGGGGTTGGACACGTCCACCTCGTGCACCAGAGGCTGAAAGCCACAGAGGGAAAGCTGCTGCTCAGATTGGGGCTGAGGCCAAAGCCTGATGGGCCCACACACTTCTGAAACAGAGATGTATTCACTGAAGGCTTGAGGGAGGGAGAAGGAATGTCTCAGTTGTGTGGGGCCAGGGCTGCTGGAGGTCCTCCAGGACTGCTCCTGTTATCCATTTTTGGGGTGTTGCCCATGTCCAACTGCTTTGCCCACTGGCCCTCTTTGCCAGTTGATTTGTCATGGTTGCCCTTTTGCCCTCATCCACCCACCTCCCCATAAAAAAATTAGATTCAATTTTTACATAGTTTGAGTAAATGATGTTATGGGGCCTGTTATGGCTTGGCATGAAAAGAAATGAGCAAATTGTCCTGAGTTTGGTTGCCTTTGCCTGCAGGTAAGAGGACCACTGGTAAATGTCCTGCTAAGTCTCTTTCTTCTCTCTTTCTTTATTGTAAGGATTTGGGAGCTTTTGAAGTAGTAACATGGTTTGCTGTGGCTATTGATACTGAATCCCTCTCTTCCTTTTTTCAGTCTCCTCATTACTGCTAAGAAACGTCCCAGCAGTTACAATGCCAGTCTTGATCCCAAATCACCAGCAAGATACACTAATCCCCTCACCCTGTCTGAGAGGATCTTATTCCCTTACTGCTTTAGAAAAACTAACATCACAAGATAACAAAACAGAAAAAAGATCCTCTCTGGACTCCTAGTCATCAGGCAACAAACAGGCGTTACCGTGGATTTTATTTCTGTGGTATTGATAATATTGCCTCTTGATCTGCTAAAATGACTGTTGTCACCTATAGTACTTTACCATTTATCTCACAAGAACATAAATCTCTTTGTATGGTGTGAATTCTTTGAGCCAAGAAAAATAAGCGAAGTGCTCCTCATGATGGGGTGGGGAAGTCGGATGGTTCTTCAGTATCAGGTTTGAAGATTTTCCAGTGTCTTCAACTGTGAGCTGATTTTGTTTTACAGTAAATCTCTTCTCGCAGAATAATTCCTTAACTGACCATGTATATTTGATCCCCTTTTGATCCTTGACCAAAATTCCTATCTCTTTTCTTTAGGGATCTTCAATTTCTTTTACTGTGTTTTCAGTCTTCCTTTTTGCTATTTACTTGGATACTGAAGAAACAGGTAATAGAGAAAAATAGTTTTATCTCTTGTGTACCTAATGCACATTCTCAAGTGGGACAAAAAAGTCATTCAAAGAAATTGGGAATAAAATGCTCGGCTTTCCCAGTGTTTTGAAAACATCATGTGGTGTATTTTCCCAGAGAAAGCGGGAAATTCAGTATGGTTTTCATATTTAATGTATACTACCTTTAGTGTTAAAATTCTGTGAAATATTTATAAGCTTACAAGCCTTTTCCCTTGGCCATTTACCATTAAACTTCATTGAGTGCAGCTTCTCTGGTTTATTCATATGCCGAAGCTGAGTACAACAATCCTGTGTTCAAAGACTTTTGATAACAACAATCATACTGTGGAAAGTGTCTTTTATGATACTCTCTCCTTGTCTTGAAACTTGTGGAGGGAGAGATATCTGCCTGTTCAAAATTGCTATTATTTGCCTCCCATTAGGTCCTTGAAACTGCACTGTAGTTCCTTTAAACTCTTGGGACCCCCCAAGTCTGCTGGGAACAAGATGTGGGAATCTGCAAACTTATGCTTGGTTGATAACTTTTCCATTCAATATCTCTGCTAGAGCATGAGGCTCACTGGCCTTTCCAGCCCACTTCGGTGTTTGGCATGCCTTGAAGAACTGCTCACACTCAGGTCTTTAGAGATGACTTCTGGAGGCATCTCAGCCAACAAAGTTCTTTTTTTTTGCTTTCTCCTTGTTCTGTGCAATTTGACTCTGCAATATGCATGGTATATAATTTCTTTTGTCTTTTTTCCTCTCATTAATTAATCCATGTTTCTATTACATACTTTGGTAATATAGAGAGCATTCTGGATCTAAGATAAAAGCCCTTTTCCCTTCTTTGCAGCTTCCCTACAAATGACTCAAAAGGTATCTGCAAGCTTAACAATCTTCCTGATTTAGAACACTGAACTTGCCCGAGATTTGCAATGAGGTTGTGTGTGTGTAGCTCAGTCAGGAACCGATTCAAATTTGATAATCATGGATTCACCCTTTTCCTGTTAACACAGACAGGCTTCATTCAAAATTTGAGGAATGATTTCAAGAACTATGTCACAAATGTATTATTCTCGTTACTGTATAAGCATGCTACTTAACTCAGTTTTGTGGCTAAAGCTTAACTTTGCCTCTCATGGTTTCCCTGACCAATATTTGAGTTTGTTTTAGGTATCGTTAGAGAACTTACGTAATTCTACACAGGTTTAAGAATATAATATACTGTGGACATCTGTATATTTTGTCTAAGAGAGAAATTATTTGAATATGGGATGCTCTTCTTTTCCTTACAACGAGGTCCATAGTTAGTTACAAATTGAGAAAGGCTGAAAATCCTATCATTACAAAACTGTAGGGAACTGTATTGAGTGCAAAGCTGTATTCTGCCTAGTGATGCAAGTTAAAACGATTGTACTATGTAGCCATTAAAAGGGTAAGAAGGGATCTAATTCCTGTCTAATAGATAGTTATGAAGAAAATTAAGTCAGATTCATCTCAGGGGTGCACAGAGAAATGAAAATGTTGACAAGATACTGAGAATAGTTTTTTTTGTTTTTTTTTTTTTTTTTTTTACTATGGGTGTCATCAGTGAAACACCAGAGGGGGTTGCCCAGAGGGGTTGTAGAATCTCCTCCCTTTGCAGTGTTCCAAGCTCAATTGGACACAGCCCTGAGCTTCTTGATCTAGCTCTGGAGGCCTTGCTTTGAGAACAGTGTTGGCCTAGATGGCCGTCCTTGCAGCCCACATTATTCTGTAATTATACATTTGCTTTGCAAAGAATGTCCTAAGCATATTTAATTTAGAACAGAGATATAGCACCATGAATTTTCTTAAAAAAAAAAAAAAAAAA
>VYZQ01047385.1:27323-38916 GCA_013400655.1 Mystacornis crossleyi | reverse complement strand
TTGCTTGTTTACTACTTTTTGGATAATGATTGAGTAGGATTTTTCGTTTTGCTTTACTGTCATATCATTATTTAATTTGTCATACTTATTGTGTGTAACATTAATTTCTATACACATTGGAAACCAGAACACAAATTTAATTAAATGGGAAGTTATTTTTTGGTAATGATCTCTTCTGTTGATGGCTTTTATATAACGGACACTGAGCCTGTATCTGATAACTGTCCTTGCTTGCTGTATAAGATTTTTGTTCACAAAACCCTGTGCAGGATGAAGATGCCTGTGCAGGATTCAGTGTGGCCTCTCCCCAGTTCTCAGTTACTATTCCGTATGCGGGTGCTGCTGTCGATGAGGTTGATGAACAATAACTGCATATGCAAGTGTTCAGGGAACTGCAAAATATCCGGGCAATTTACACTCTCGTGCTCTGTTTGGAAACTTGACTCTCAAATTACAGCTAATGAGCAACAATGGGTGCATTTGTGGGAATGAATAAAGGAATCATAGAGGAATTTACATCACCCAGCTTCAAACATCATTTAAATGCCTTTATTAGGATATTGGGCTCCATATACAGTTAATGGAGGGACTTTTCATCCTAAGCTGACATATAAAAGTTGCAATAGGTTTGTGAGATGGCTGACACAGTAGGAAGTGATCTTCTGAGTCCCAGCTCTGCAGGCCAGGGATCCAGCTACCTTGTGTGCATGGAGGTCCCTACCAGGTCAGATATCTTGGCTCTTTCCTGCTGGAAGGATGGATATGTTGTAGGGAAGAGAGAGGTACTATCCTCTTGGGTCTTACTCACAGACAGAGTTGAGATCTACTTGAGATGTTCGAAAGGAGTCCAGGCTTGGGAAATGTTTCTTAATCCCCATGGCTGAAATACAGCTTCAGTTATAGCCATTATACTTTATTTAGTATGAAGCTGAGTTCAGCTTCTAATCTATGTGTCCAGGCTGGACAACAGGATTATTCTCAGAAAAGTTGTATGTGGCAATCATTAACTGAAATTGAATAAAAATATAATATAGCATGGTGTGATATATTCTTGAAAATTATTTTTGATATTTAATTTTCCAAGCAGTCTGTATAAAAAAGGCTTGTCACTCAACTTTTGTGTGTCTTCAGGAATGGAAATCCCCATGCCAGTCAGTGTTTGACTACCTTCACACTGAAAATGGCTTTTTTTTAAATAACATCAGCTGGAATCCCATGGGTTCCAACATGTCCCTACTGGCTCTTAATTTCAGATTTCTTGGTATACAACTCCCCTTCTTTCTCCTTTGTCCCTCTTCTTTAGGCCAAGTAAAACTTGTTGATCTATGTCATACAGAGTAACTTTCAAACAGAACAGTTGCTAGGACTGATGGGGAAGTGGGAAGCCAGGAAAATCAAATTTTTATTTATATAATTTATATTTATATCATTTTCACAAATCCAATGCGTTTTTGGCAACAGATCTCCTAACAGCCCATAATCTTCACACTGTTGTCTTTCAGGAAATTTTAACTGTAAATTTTGTGTAGTGACATTATTTTAAATCACAGACACACAAGTTTAACCTCCACAACCCAATGACATTGTGTCAGTAGACTTATGGAGAAGCTACGACAGCATGAGCCTGGTCATCCATCCCTGTTTTTCCATTCCTCAGGCAAAGGTGGGTCTGGGTGGGACAGACCCCAGCCAGCTTGGGGCCAGAGCTGGCTAAGGCCAGAGAGTCTCTGCTCAACAGCACAAGTCCCCCCAGATGAAGCCAAATCACATGTGCAACCACAGAGCAAAGTGAAAAAGTGGTTTTGGCACATGCAGAAGTGACTGTACAGTCTCTACTTGATGGGGGTGATGATAGGAAAGAAGATGTGCCAGCATGTGCAGGCAGCCCAAGTGCAGGCAAGCCCAAGTGCAGGCTCACTGGGCACACAGCAGAGACAGAAAGTCGTGTATTTCAGTTGTGTTGTGGCCCTCTCCATTGGCTTGGTGCAGAAATGCTGTCCATGGGGGTTTCTTCTGAGATCTTAAGAAGGAAGGAACCCAATTTCAGCACAGTAAAGAAACAGGACTTTGGTTACTACACAGTGTCATCTGATCAGACTTAATAGATAAATGGGGCAATGAAAATAACTACTTTTTAATAAATCTGAGCGTTCATCACCAGTTATAAAGATGTCTTTAGCTGTAAATCTGAAAAGACTGGACTGGTTCAGAGCAGATTTTATAGACATCTGTTCTTTCAAGGTTAATTAGGTACAAAAAGTCAAAAGGCCAGTTGACGTAATATTGTCAGTTAAATATTACTAATAATGAAATAAATAAAATAAAAGTAGCACAGAGTTTGGGGATGTTTAGTTTGTATGAAAATGTGTTTCTGTGCATATTTGCTATGGATATGTGTGTGTGTGTGTGCATAAAGACTGTGTATCTGTAATATATCTAATCACATCGACTATATAAATCTGTGAGTGAACAATTTACTTGAATTAGTGCTTTTTTCCTGCTCTTTCTTACGTGCCTTTTAACAAAATAATTGTATTGTTTGTGTCTTCAAGTCTCCAGAAGCATTGAGTTTTGAGTGGAATCTATAGCATGTCCCTTTGTTTCAAGGGGTTAGGCTGTAAACTACCTCATGCAGTGCTTGAAATTATGCAGGAAAGCTTTAGAAAAGAAACAAACATTTATGTGTATGATAAAAACCCTCCCAACCCCCTAAAAAAGTTGTAATGGAAATTCACAGTAAAAATTACACATTCTCTCCTATCTTCAGACCTAATTTACAGACAGAATCTGCTTTCAAACTGAAGTGTTAGTTTTGTTCATTTTAAGGGCTTGGCATATGCTGTACTAATGCTAGAATATTTCCAAGCATACAAATGTCTTCAAAGAGATGGAAATAAGTCCTGTTACCTGTGAAGTTTAGCTGCTCCTCTGGCTTGTGTGCTCAGGAGCTGGCAAAACCAGGAAGTGTTTTGGAGAGGCAAGTGCGAGGGAAGGGGAAATAATTCAGGGTGTACACCCTGAGAGGGGCTGAACACTGGGAAGGTTCAATATTTCACACTTAACACCGTTGCCTGACTGTTCCCTCTGGGCTGCAAAGGTGGGGTACAACCTGCAAGGCACAGATTTATTTTGAGCTTTGCATCTGGCTGTCAGGTGTATCACCCTGAACATATTATTGCATGTTAGGATTTCTCATTAGAAGTGATCTTGGAATCTGTGTAAGCTTCAACTGCATTATTTTCAATAGGAACCAAATTTATACGTAAACCCTGACCATGAGGAACAGCAACCAAGCAATGTAGCAAAGATGCTTATTTTCCTTATAAAAGAGTTATTACCACACTTTTGAAAAATATGTCACTGAAGGTGCATATCAGGGGAAGAAAAGGGGAGTAAATGTAGTGAGATACACAAAGCTGAAGAGGCAAGGGTGGTTAGGTTTATGTTGGTTTTTTTATTTCTAACCAGGCAAACACTTTAAGGTCGATTCTAATGTATGCTAGACCCAGGGAGCATTTTCTATTCTGTGAATGTTTAAGGTATTTTATTAGCTAGTCCCCTTCTCTGGGCTTTTCATCCTTTTGATGTTAAAACAGGAACACATCTTTTGGAAGCCAGTTCACAGTGTGTCTTGGTGGGGTGGAGATGAGCGTATGCTTCTCTCCAGCAGATTTACAGTGTGCTCGTGTCACTGCTCTTGACAGGAGCACACCTGGATACCTCGTTGTTCTGGGATCATCTGTCTCATGTGTGCTTCAGAAGCTATGAATTATTCATGTCCTCTTAGAATATTCCTCTGGATTCCCTGTGCTAGACCTTCAATATTGTGGCTTTTAAAGTTTGAAATGTAATTTTAGGTATTTTATCATGTCACATCTACAAATATTTTTCTGTTGTATAGTTTAACCCCTTACATGCATGAACTGATTTTTTTGTTTTCCCAGGAATCTTTTCTTAGTTACTGTCATTTCCATTGAATTCATTTGAAGGATGTTGATTGATAACAGTGGGATCCTTTAGAATTTAGCCTACATAAAAACACTTGCTTATCATTTCTGCAACATCTGTGCCCTTTGAATGTGATGGGATTTTATGATGACTTATGTAGAATTCTTACTATTTATTTGTGGTTTGCTATTTTTCCCCTACTCATAAATTTCCCAGTAAGTCAATTTTTAGATTTTCCATGTGATAAGATCTCTGTATTAAAAAATGTCTCTGAAAGATAGCCCTAAATCTTCATGTGCCTTTATTCCAAAGCTATATGTATTACTGTAACTCAGCAGTAAGTACAATTCATCTGGCCTAGTGTCCAGCTACTGCTCTCAGTGTCAAATCCCCCTGCCTCACATGACACTAAGCTGCCATTTTAATCCTTGTTGTAATGAATCCCACACATACAGGGTGAATTGCATGATATTGTAAAAGTGGTTTGAAATATTCCAGCAGAACAGTTTTCTGCCGAAAATGGCTTGGGTTCCTTGAAAGTTTCACAGTAACTTTTCAGTCTTTAATAAAGGAGTTTCTTGCAACAATTTCTGTTATGAAGGAGTTTCCCTGGAGTACTTTGCTGGATATTGTATTAGACTGGAGACCTTCTGTCTGTCCAAACAATGTGAAAAGGCTGCATTTCATCTGACCACACAAACTCAGGGGAAGGGGGGAAGTCAAAGCTTCTGAATCCTAAGAAAAATTCCTATGAAACAAGAATATAGTCATTGTCTGTGTGTGCTGAAGGAATACACTTACTCATACACCTCATATTCTCACTCCCTTAACTGGGTTGTGGGGACATGATCAGAATGTTCATTTAATGAAGTGTGAGTAATGGAGGCAATTTTTATAATTTAGCGGTGGAAATTCTGTCTGGTTTAGGCTGTCTTTCATCCTATTTAGTTCTATCTTTCACTTTTCATCCAATTTTATACACTTTCAGGTGCTGCTGCCTTCAGGACATAGTGACTCAATACTACAAATTAGGTGTTTAACAAGAGAACCTAATTTATGGTGTAGAGCAGCATTTAATGGAGAATTCCCGAATTAAATTTTATTATCATTCTGCACAGAGACCTGATGAAGTATTCCTACCTCTGGGACTGGAAAGCAGCAGCGTGTGTGCACGCAGAGAATGCAGGGAGAAGCCTTCCCTGCCTTTAGAGCACAAGGATTTGTAGAGTCTGCTTTTCCCATCACACTAGAATGGCAAGACTCTTAAAAAAAATAACTGAGCAACAGGTTGAGAACAGTGGGAGCTGAGTTTTTGCTTTTTCATCCCCCTGTCAGTCCCCCCTACATGACTAAGGTGTGGGATTTATGGCCGTGGAAGGCTTTGGAAGACAAATTACAGATGGAATTAAAAAGCAGCCAAGGCGAATCACACAGACAACACAAGGGTTATTGGCACACAGTGCCAAGGGCACGGGGAGTCCTTTCACTGCAGGCACTGGAAGCATTCGCATGGAAGGGGGAGGTTGTTTAAGCATACTCTGCTCTTAAATCCTTTCGATAATATTTGCTGCTCTCCAACAGATGAGGTGGGATGGACTTTGTCTAACTGTAGATGTCTATAATACGCATCCATATCTCCAAGGTAGATGCATCATGTTCCCATTTAGTGGAGAGAAATAAGCCTTTCAAAGACACTTCCAGGAAATGATTCATTTTATGTCCGGCCGTTCACGTAAGAGTTGCACTCGCTGATCCTTGTGGGTCCTTTCCAACTCAGAATGTGCTGTGATCCTGTGATATTCTGTGCTGCAAGGCCGAAGTTATGAAGGTTTGTTTGTGAAGGCAACTCAGATGACTATGTCAAATTGTAGAGTTGCAACGTGTGAGTGCTCCTGAGCTAGCTGTGCTTGTTCCTGTCCACTGGCTAAAAATGGAGCCTTGAGTGACTAGTCAGAAATGGATGCTGGCCTGCATTTAGTCACATCACTCCCAATGTTTGTGTGGCTCTGTATTTGAAAAGAGTTTGGATTGTGATTTATGTCCAACTAGACCTTGTTTCCCAGTAAAATTAAAAAAAAAAAAAAAAGAAAAAAAAAGAAAAAAGCAAAACACAACAAAGTATTTGGTTAAAAGAGAGAAGAGAGTGAAGAACAGGACTTAGTGTGGGGGGAAAAAGAACTTGTTTAGGATTTACTCTCATAAATGAGGAATTAAACTGCAAGTTTAAAAAGAAGAGAAATTAGGTATATCAATCCCATTATCCTAAGTTTGCATCATGCAAGTTCATTTCTTTTAGGTAGGGTTACTTAAATCCCAGGTTGTTACTGGGGAAAGCAGATTGTGAGACTCCCTAGGTCCACAGCAGATGAAGCCATTTATGACTGTGTATGATTCTATGCTTATTGCAACTCTGTCAAAATTCAACATGCAAAAGGAAAAGGCTCAAGGACGTACAGGCTGTCTGTGATACTCCCTGGAGGTTACTGTGTTCATAAAGCAATAAATGGTTTGCATTCAGACTCACAAATATATACAATCTAGACTTTTTTGTCTCTTACATATGATGTATCTAAGCATTGCAGAGAAGCTACTGAACATAAACAGTTCTCCCAGTAGAAACTGTTACATACAGCACAATTCGCTGCATCCAAAATAGTTGGAGGATCTCTAAAACATTGTTTGTGAGGGAAAGGACTGTAGCAATGAATTTATATTAAAATTAAAAATACATCACAGAATAGCAAGTTAATGCACTCATTCCCAGTAGGAATTGAGGTAGATGGCAGAGCAACTTTAGAATTCACCCACACCTTTATGCATAAGGTGACTATCAACCTCAGGCAAGTAAGTTCATTCTTTATTCAGATCTCATGTCAGTCCTCCCTAGTGTGATCTTAGACCAGCAAAAAATACCTTTCTAATCTCACAAAAACCCTAACTCCTAGAATTTCCAGCATAAATTTTGACCAAGCAAAAGCAATTTTAAGGCAGTATCATTAATTTTTATTTTCCTTAAGCCAAATTCCAAAGTTAGCTGAAACTAGCAGTTAATATTTATGTATTTCTGTCGAATGAAAAAAAAAAACACATCCTAGTGTATAATGGGAAGATGGACAGACATTGAATAGAAATCTAGCCATTTTCGTAATACAATTAGTCTTGGAAGAAGTATATAATAAATCACTGGAGAAAGTCAATGCAAGAAAAACAAATGGGCAAAAGCATACAGTGTTCTTTGAAATAAATCCAGTTTTATGATATTTGTTATCTGGGGAAATTATTCATTCTGAGATATCAAAAAATTAATTAGAAGTAATACTTTAAGTCATCGTAAACGACAACATGACCTTTAGCAATGGCCGTAACTGATCCACATGTGAGTTTGTTTAAGCCAAAAAAAAGAGTTTTGCTTACTTGAATGAGGTCTGGGCCAGGCCTCAGCTGCTTCTGGTAGAGAACACCTCTGTGCCACAGGTGGAGGCAAACGAAGTAAGTTTAGCTCTTGGTGGGAGTTTCTGTAGCTGAAGCCTAGACTGAATCCCATGTTAAACTTTGCTTACGGATTTTATTTTCTGAATCAGAGCTCAAGCTGCCTAACTCAGTTTTTCATTCTGCAAATAGGAAACATTGTTGCCAAAAATTAAATTGACTACAGAGTATTAGGTTTTACAGCTGGATTGGACAACTGACCAAGCACTGAGCTGGAGGAACTTCACAATTTATTAATTATTTAGCTCTTTNATTAATTATTTAGCTCTTTCCAATTCCAGATTTTTACAAAATTGTATTCCTCCAGATTCAGAGCTCAAGGATGGCAGTGTAACGGGGGACTTCTTCATAGTTTATTTTTGGTGTAAAACAAATCTTTATCTAAAAAAGTTAATGGGAACTGTCTCGAGGAATGATAATTTCAGCAGTGTGGAGACATCACACTGATTAGTTCATCAGCTTTTGTCAATTTTTACTAAATTTCATTCTTGCTACCATATACAATCCTTAACTAATGCTAGGTTTTGTTACTGTAACAAGAAAAATAATAGGTTTTGCTTAAAGAGATAAATAAATATTAGGATATCAGAGGAATTGTAAGCCCTGTGGTTTTAAATTATAACTTAAGAAATTATTTGATATTTTACTTATTTTCATGCTTCTAATTTTTTTAGCAGTCAGGACCAAATTAAAAGGAAATACTCATGTAGAATGTCAAAGAAAAGAATGAAAGACAGAGGAAAAAAAAAAGGATAAGCCCCATATGATTAATTACTGGCTGTAAAATGGAAGAGAAAGCAGAAGGTCTAGCTTTATAAATTTCAGTGGTATAGAACATGTTGTAACAGATTTTATTGTATGGGTAAAGGTTTGACAGCACTCTGCAAACAGCAAGTGCTGTCTTATTTTTGTTCTGCAAGAAGCTGATCATGCAGCCTTTGTAAAGTGTTTCCCGTGACATCAAGGGGAGTTGTGCCTGGATAAAGATGGAATGATCAGTTATTGTGCTGGGAGATAAGTGGTATATTTTGCACTGAGTTCATCCTCAACACTTTTTAAACACAAAGTTTTAAATCTTTTGCGCTCAAGAGGTAAAATAACTGATGTAAGAAGTTTGCTCTGTGTAGCTGCCTTTCAAAGAGAATCAATGTTACTTGTGAATGTTTAATGGAAATTTACTTTTTATTTCATTACTAATAAAAATGAATTCTTTAGATTAATTTCCAGGTGGATCTGAAAGGACTGGGAGAACTTAGCAGTTACCACCAAAAAAAAGTCTGATTATTGAAAGAGGGTCACATTGGTTTGGTTGTTAGTTAATCACATTTGTGGTATAATACAGATATCCCAGGTATGTTCTAACAAGGAGAAACAAAGTGAAAAATTGAAAAAAAAATCTAAGTTAAACTTTTGGTGATCTCCTTACTCACTTCATGTGTCTTTTTGACTTTAATGAATACCTTTGTGTCACTCCTGTGTGTATCTCACCCTTGGAGGTGAAGGTTTTACTTAATGAAATTGGCAACAGAGTGAAAAAATTAACTTTTGTCTTCCCAAAATTTAAAAAAAACCCAGTTGCTTACAGAAAAAAAAAAAAAAGCCCAGTTAAACAAAAGTGAATCCAACTTTTTGGCAACTTTTTAATCTTTCATAAAATCAATTGAAATAATCTAAGTAATAATGATGCATTTAATTTGAAATATTTTTAGATTACCCATAATTGATTTCAAGACATTGACTGATCACTGTAAAAGCTTGGTTTTTAGCAGTTGACAAGCTGATGACAAGCCTTAATGGATTTTGCAATAAAGAATTTGAATTGGAGAAGGAATTTTGTCAGAAGAAAATGCATGTTTCTGTTATAAAAATGCATGACAGTGAAGATGGATGCTACATCACTGAAAACACCCTGAAAACTAACTTAGAAACTTTTTTGGCAGAAAGTACAAGGGCCTATAAATACAACTATTTTATATTGGCATATTTTTCTCAGGCTTGACTTTCTTACACTTGCCTTTTTTGTAGCTGCCTTCCGCTGGTGAATTCCAGTCAGATGGGGCTTAGGTACTTGAGGAACTGTCAAATGCTGACATTCAGAGAGACTAAATTCATTTCATTTCTTTGTCTAGAAGTTCGTTATCTTCTCAGAGGAGGATATCAGGTTAATCTACTGCAATCTTCTTTTCACAAACTCATGATTAATTTTTTTCCATTTTCCATATACCTCTATATTTGAAAGCCTTAACCTGAGGCTATATAACAAAACAAATTCAATGAGGAAAATGAAGTGGAGAAATAATTTTAGATAGTACTATATCTGCAACTGATATATTCTATAATCAGCTGTTGTAAATTCAGGCTTCCTTTAGATATATGTCACATTTGATATGCACTTTAATGTACCAGTTTAAGGTATAACTTTAATCTCACATTTGCTACAACTGCTGTGATACACAGAACAGACAGACAAGCTGAGTTCACAGAAACATAGAATTGTTAGAATTGTAAGGGACCCCTGGAGATCACGCAGTCCAACCCCCCTGCAAAGGCAGGGTGAACTAGAGCAGGTGACACAGGAATGTGTCCAGGGGGGTTTGGAATGTCTCTAGAGAGGGAGACTCCATGACCTCCCTGGGCAGTCTGCTCCTGTGCCCTGTCACCCTCAATACAGAGGTTCTTCCTCATGTTGAGGTATTTAGTTTATGGCCATTGCTCCTCTTCTCCTCGAGAAGAGTCTGGCACATCCTCTTGGCACCTGCTTTTGAGATATTTGTATGCATTGATGAGATCCCCTCTCAGTCTCCTCTCCAGACTAACCAGGCCCAGCTCCCACAGTTTCTCATCCTAAGGGATGCTCCAGACCCCTCATCTCCAGTAAGTCCATGTCTCTCCTGTACTGAGGAGCCCAGAACTGGGCAGAGAACTCCAGATGTGGCCTCACGAGGGCTGAGCAGAGGGAAAGGATCCCCTCCCTGACCTGCTGGCCACACTCTTCCCAGTGCACCCCATGATACCACTGACTCTCCTGGCCACAAGGATACACTGGCAGCTCGAGGTCAATTTTTCACCCACCAAGAGTCCCTGGTCCTTCTCTGCAGTGCTGTTCTCCAGCAGGTCAGTCCCCAACTTTGCTGGTACTTGGGGTTATTCTGCTGGTGTCCGTCCAGCAGCTGGATGTGACTCCATTCCTCAGTGCCTTCAGGACTGCCTCCCAAGACACTCTGCCAGCCAGGCTCCTAAACAGCCAAACTCTGCTCTCTCTAAGTATCTACGGTATCAGTTCTGACGAGCTGTAATTTCCTGTTTGCTGTTTCCAAAATGACCACCAACCACCGCATCACACAGCAGTCCCCCTCTGTTCCCAAACAACAGGTCCAGTGGAACATTTTCCCTAGCTGACTCCCTCACTGGCTGTATAGGAAGTTCTTCCACACACCCTGGGAAACTCCTAGACTGCTTCCTCTGCTGTATTTCTGTATTTTCATCAGATGGATAGGAAATTGAAGTCTCTCATGAGAACAAAGTTCAGCAATTCTGAGACTTCTCTCAGCTGCTTATAGTAAAGTTCATCTGCCTGTTCATCCCGTGTGGGTGGTCTATAACAGACTCACACCAGGATATCTGCCTTGGTGGCCTTCTCCCGATTCTTACCCATAAACACTCCACCCTGTTGTCACCATTGTCAAAGTCTAGACAGTGACAACACTGTCAGTTTTGTTTAAAAAATATTGATGCAGAGATTTTCTGATTAAAAAAAAAAGACACTATGGCAACATTAGCTCAAGGAAAGTGTTTTGTGGGAAAAGAAAAAAAAAAACCACCAAAATTTGTCAAGATGCAACTGCTTCAATAAGGCTTGAGAGATAGGAGAGCTTCCAAGTTCCAAGGGGATCCTGTTTCTACCCACAAGGAGAAAGCAAATAATGTCTGAACTAACTGAACCTTTTCATTTTGATATTTCTACGTATTACTGTTTTGCAAAAATCAATTAGGAAGGTAACGGTTTAATTCCAAAGAAAATGTAAATACTACCCATCTGTTCTCTTCAGCACTAAGCAGTCAGGTTATACAGAGGGAAGGAGCAGGTTTTCCCCCCCCATCTTGTTCTTTAAGGCAAGTTACTGAAAGTCAGTTAATGCTCAGAGTCTGACAAAGG